>JAVJIX010000001.1:3130000-3307500 GCA_036785185.1 Paratrypauchen microcephalus
GCATCTGTCCGAAAGCCGATGCACCCGATACTGACCTTTCACGCGCGTTGCTAGGCAACGCCCTGATCAAAGATCTTTGATCTTTATGTACCTTTGATCTGATATAGTTGCAAGCAGCAATGTGGGGCCAAGCATCGAAGGTGCATGTAGGCCTCAGCATGTATTATTAAAATTCCTGCATCTTTGACCTTAACAGGGTCTAACAGGGTTTAACAGGGTCTGTTAGCCAGGCTTCCCAGGCTCCCAGGCTTCCTATGAAGGGTTCCCAAGATATGAGCTCACTTCGGCTAGATCAAAGACACATCAAAGACAGATTAAAGGTACATTAAAATACCAGACGGTTCTAGGAGTTGCCATAGACTCCCATCCTAACAGTCGCCAAACAGGAAGTGAGCTCATATCTCGGGAACTCTTCATAGGATTATTTTCAAACTTTTCACATGTATTCTAGTCTGTCCCAGGATTCCCCACAAAAAATTACAGGGCCCCAGCTCAAACCCTCTAGCGCCACTAACAGGTCAAAATTTGAGGGAGATTTCTGCTTGTAACTTTTGAACCGTAAGTCCAATTTTCAAAAACTTGGTATCTCTGGGATCCTTGGGCAAAGACTGATCCAATGCACATCATCAAATTAGGCTGGGTCACTGCTTTTCCCCACATTGCTGCTTGCAGCTATATTTTTAGAACATTTTGCAGCGTTTATAGCGAGATTTTTAAATCTTTTAGCCCACAACTTCTCCGCTTCTGCTGCTTCTCCATGTTTTCACGCTCAACACTGAAACTGACGAGGATCAGTGCAGAGAAAGGGGTGGGACCGCAGTCCACTGTCTATATTGAAGATGGACCAATGGGACTCCTCCTCTAAATTGTGGTCCGATCTCTAAGTAAAAAAAACAGCATCGGCCCACCAGGAAAATGCCCGGTATGCCTGATTACTAGTCCAGATCATTTAATCAACTTGATCAACCTGTAGGAGTAAAGGTATGCTGCAGAAAAGTACTCTGAAAAGTATAGTTTTGTGAAGTTTCTTATGTAATATTATGTAAATTGTACTACCCAATTCTGCTAATATTCCCCACTGCGGTTATATGTAAGCGTCAGTGTTATAATGTTTTGTGTTTCCTTTAGTTTTTGCTGCAGAGTTACTTCACTGCGTTCAACTTCTCAAACAGAAATGCCTCATCAGAGAAGGTAAATATAAAGGGCAATCTGACAGTTTAACAGCAATTCCACCCTTAATTTAATATTTAACATAGACACAACCAGTTTTCTTCAAATATTTCAATCCTTTATGTGTATCATTTTTTGTATGTGTGTATTTATATTGTGTATGTATTTATCCCCAGGAAAAGAAAATATCTTTAAAGCAGCTTTTGTTAAATGTTGGCACAGTTTCTTATGCAACCTGCACTGGGGTTGGTATATTTTGCAATTAAAAAGTAAGGTCATGTAGATTAAATCGCAGTACATTAAATGTGCCTGTTCTTGTCATAGATTCTTCCTCAAATCATTATCAACCGTCTTCAAGTGAGGAACGTTTCAGTGCAGCGTTTCTGTCGGACAGTTTTACCAGTCCCTCTTGCAGGTAAATCATCTCTTCTATAAGACATAGAATTTCTCTTGTTACTGGACTTTTGGGGAGATATTAGGTAATTATACTCTTGAGTAGGTTTCTAAATATACAGCTCTGGGAAAAAATAAGAGACCACTGCATTTTTTCTGAAATCAGCATCTCTACATGTATTACAGCCATTCCATTCCAGCATCTGTTGAATTCCAACACAAACACAAAGCTGAGCTACTTCAGTTCTTGCACCAGGAGTGGAATAAAGTCACCCATGAACAATGTGAAAGACTTGTGGAGAGCATGCCAAGACACATGAAAGCTGTGATGAAAAATAAGGGTTACTGCACCAAATATTGATTTCTGAACTCTTCTTAAGTGTAAACATTAGTATTATGTTGTTTTAAAATGAATTTGATCTTTTTTCTTTGCATTGTTTGAGGTCTGACAACATGGATCTTTTTTGTTATTTTGACCATTTGTCATTTTCTGCAAATAAATGCTCTAAACGCTAATATTTTTATTTGGAATTTGGGGGAAATGTTGTCAGTAGTTTATAGACTCAAACAAAAATGTTCCTTTTGCCCAAACACATACCTATAAGTACGTGAAAAGTCCCTCAGTCGTCCAGGTAGAATCCATGATAACAGGAGAAGTTCAATTTGTCAACTGGACAAAGTTTGTTTGGTTGAAAACGTTTTGCCGCTCATCCGAGAGGCTTCGTCAGCTCTAATAAGAATACTGGTAAGACACTTGCTTATATCTTGCTGTAGGGAGGAGCTACCTAGCTAACTACTTTCCGGAACTATATCATTGGTTTCCGTCTTTTGTTTCTCTGGCGTCTAGCTAACGATCCCTATTCATCCCTACACGCCTGTTTTTCACACCTCTGGCCCTGACCTGGCTAGCCCTATTGTTTCCCTGTTTGCTTGATCTAGGCTTAAGAATGGAATTGTAGATGGGATGCAAATTATGTCTGACTCCACCATTTCTGTTCAGAGAAGGATTCTCTTTTTTTGACAAAAATAGCCTCTTTAACTCCCCCCTCAAACCAATTCTTTTCCCTGGCTAAGATCTGAACCTCACTGACCCGTGGCTTCTAGGTGAAGATATACGGCAGAAGACGGTCCACTCTGGCACGCCCGTCTGTGTTGGTACATCCTCTTGTGAAGTGGCTGCTTGGTTTCTCCAATATAGCGCTCACTGCAGTCTTCACTACACTGAATGGAGTAGACTACATTGCTTTGTTTGTGGCTCGGTGTTTTGTCCTTTGGGTGGACGAGTTTTTGTCTTAAAGTGTTTGTGGGTTTGAAATAAACTGGGATTTCATATTGTCTGAAAATCCTCCGTAGTTTTTCCGACACGCCGGCCAGGTACGGAATCGCTACCCCTTTCCTCCTGGGTTCGGATTCTCTATTATCTTGTTTCTTGCCCTTGTCTCTCTTGGTTTTGTTAACAGCCCATTTGGGATAACCACAAACAGAGAGGGCTTCCTGCACATGTTGTTCTTCTTTCTCCTTACCCTCTGTGCTTGTGGGAACCACTTGGGCCCTGTGTTGTAATGTCCGAATAACACCCAGTTTGTGCTGCAGTGGGTGGTGTGAATCAAAAAGCAGGGGAGTTAAAGAGGCTATTTTTGTCAAAAAAGAGAATCCTTCTCTGAACAGAAATGGTGGAGTCAGACATAATTTGCATCCCATCTACAATTCCATTCTTAAGCCTAGATCAAGCAAACAGGGAAACAATAGGGCTAGCCAGGTCAGGGCCAGAGGTGTGAAAAACAGGCGTGTAGGGATGAATAGGGATCGTTAGCTAGACGCCAGAGAAACAAAAGACTGAAACCAATGAGATAGTTCCGGAAAGTAGTTAGCTAGGTAGCTCCTCCCTACAGCAAGATATAAGCAAGTGTCTTACCAGGATTCTTATTAGAGCTGACGAAGCCTCTCGGATGAGCGGCGAAACGTTTTCAACCAAACAAACTTTGTCCAGTTGACAAATTGAACTTCTCCTGTTATCATACCTATAAGTAGTAAAATCAGAAAAACTGATAGTTTTGCAGTAGTCTCTTATTTTTTTCCAGAGCTGTATATTTAAATAGTCGTTTGGACACTGTTTTTGAAATCAGTATCTCTCGATTCCCACCCAGAAGAAGCAATTTTTATTTTGATGGTGCTGGTCTGAGACACTAGGAGTTGGACCACTCCTGGATGAATGAGGGATTACACTGTCTTATACTTCATTATAGTGTAGTATCTAAATAATATTTATATTTTCAATACTTACTGTGTACTCTTTAAAAATATAAATATTATAGGAACAAAGAACATGACAAGAAATCAAATGCAAAAAAAAAAGCTCAATGCATCACTTTGTCTGATATATCTAAACCTGTGCTTGTTTGTGTCATATACTTTGCAGTTCATTTGAGTTTTGTTTTTTTTCTATTTTAAAAAGTCCAGAGTTACTTGATCCCAGTTCTTGACATATAGCTGAGTAATTCACACATTTGTATTACTCTTCCTTTCCACCACTGCACTGCTCAAGTGTAACACAAATATGTTAATTTGTTAATACCATTTTGTTTTTTAGCCATTTTGGCTTTCTTGAATTTATCCACTGTCCGAAACGAGGAGACTGAAAACGGGATCCAGGTGTATGACTCAGAGGGGAATGCCGTGGGACTGTCCAAAGCAGCAGGAGAGAAGGTGACACTGGCTTTGTTAACATTCATACTAAAATTATGGTAAAGGGAGAAATTCAATTTGTCAACTGGACAAAGTTTATTTGGTCGAAATTGACGAAGCAGCTTGGATGAGCTGCGAAACGTCTTCGACCAAATAAACTTTGTCCAGTTGACAAATTGAATTTCTCCTTTTACCATGGATTCTACCTAGACGACTAAGGGATTCTTCACACATACTAAAATTTGATTTTTTATCTGATTTCTGGGCCTTTTAAGATCGTTTAAATGACATGTAAACCACAAAATCTGATGGACCATGAGAAAGGAAGCAGATGAATTTGCTGTTTCTATATCATTTAAATCATCTTTTAGCTCCAAAATCTCATAATAATTGTATTTTATTTTATTTTATTAATTTTACCTGTAACCGCAGCCACTGTTTTTGGGCTTCTTTTGGCCTAAATTATGTGAAAGTATCTGCGGATATTAAAGGTTTGGCAATTTTTGTTTCTGTCAGGCTGTAAGGGAAACTGCATTGTCCAGAGCTGCTCTCATTGGTACAACTGCAGCAGGTCCAAATCTCATAGCTTCACTTCTACAAAAGTAAGTTACAAACGTTACATATAGTCTCCCCACAAAGTCCTTAATAATCACATTTTTCTAAAAACAAATCATCAGTGTCAGCGTACTGTAAGTGTACAATTGATGGATTTGTAAATACCATACACTGTTTAATTGTTCTTTTTTTTAGTTCCTTGTGGTATGATTAATCAGAAGGTTTAGATGTAGAAATGTAGCGGTTTATATTCGATTGGCTTTCTGTTATATCCAACATTAAGGATTTTTTTCCCATTTGAAAGATGTATTTCTTTTGAAATAGTTAAAAGCTATGGTAATGGTCATTATTCATCATTCTAAAGCCTGTAGTTGTAGTGGTTAAGATGAGAGGCATGCAAAATGACACTTAATATAAATTGCCATCAACTTTATTTTTTTCTTTCTGGGTATTATAAACAATACCACCTCAAAATAAAAAAAATCTATTCCATGTTTATTTTCCAGAACAAAATTTTTCAAGAATCGCTCGCTGCTGCTTGCTCCGCTCCGTCCCTTCAGTGTGGTGTTTCTGCTCGGACTCATGATCCCAGTGTCCTTCAGTCTATTTCCACTGCTGGGAACGGTAACATGCACCATAACCTTTGACCTCTTCTTTATGACGACCCTGGAATGACCCTGGCTCTGATTCACAGATAAAGAAGGAAAACTTGGAGGAGGAGCTAAAGGCTGCAGTGCTGGATGGACGCTTGTATTACCACAGAGGACTATAGAGGAAAAGAAACTCACTGGATCATGTCGCCAACGTTCAATACTGATGAATCATAAAGGCAAAACTAAATCCTCCAAAAGTGATGTTGGTTTTCCTATATTTTTCAAATGTTATAATAAAATAAATACAGAATCTACCAAATTTCGGGATGCACCTACCCAGCCTGGTACCTGATATCAACCGATACCATCGCAGAGACTGAAATTAGCATTGGTTTTTACCAAATTAAAACATCCAAATGTTTTCTGTAGCTGTTATTTATCCTTCGAGTAACTATTGTACAGCTTTGTGCAAATAAAAGTTCAAACATGAGACTTTCTGGTTCGACCATGACCAATAAATAGTCCGGACAAAAGCAGTGAAATTTTTCTTGGTTTAGGTCACTAATAAAGAAAAAGTAAGTCAGAAGTGCTGATTGGCTATAGTTTCCAAGATATAGTATTGGGTAAAAATAGGAAATTTATGCAAAATAAGGCAAAAACTGTAGTTTATCAGAAGGTACAGTGTGTCTACAAGCGACCAGTTCTATCTGAAAACCTGTCTGCACATTCCATTACATTCATTTTAATATGTCTAGAGTTTTAACATCAAATACAGAGAGGAAAATAAGTATTTGAACACCCTGCGATTTTGCAAGTTCTCCCACTTAGAAATCATGGAGGGGTCTGAAATTTTCATCGTAGGTGCACGTTCATTTGTAAAAAAAATCATACACTGTGATTTCTGGATTTTTTTTTTTAGATTATGTCTCTCACAGTGGACATGCACCTACGATGAAAATTTCAGACCCCTCCATGATTTCTAAGTGGGAGAAGTTGCAAAATCGCAGGGTGTTCAAATACTTATTTTCCTCACTGTATATTTTGATTTCACATAAGTGAGATGCCTCGAAATTGTGTGCACCTGATGTCTTAAGATATTTATTTTTTGACTGATAAACAAGTGAAAGTTAAATATTTTCAAAATATAAATATTAATTTTAAGCAAAAATGCCTAAATCTAGTGTATAAACAGATGTGATTTTGAAGTAAAACAATATCATTAAATATCTCAAATACATTAGCTAACCGACACAGTTATCAATTGATTTTCAGTTCATCTTATCAATATAAATGAGATTTAGCCACTTTTATCTCGGAAGCAGATCGAGTCCAAAAATTTGTAGACCAGTGTATTTGGAAGACGATATCTGAGTGCAATTTTTTCTGGATTGGCACAGATACAGGAGCATCACTAAGCCAAATTTTGAATCCATTTAGCCATAATTGGACAGTTTCTATTTGTATAGGCTGTAAACTGTTTAATATAATGAACATGAGCGATAAAAGTCCTGGTAATCCCCAACACTGGAAAAATATTTTAAATACAGTGATTTGTAGATGTGTTTATTGATTGAATTATCAAATTAATTTATGAAAATACACTTAGCTACTTTCACATTTAAATTTTTCTACATATACTGCACTCTAATCTGGAATACCGAGGCAGCATCTGTCACTGTGGCAACAAAGAAAATACATCAGTCCATGTGGAATTTTACAACAGAAACATGTCAATTTTGTAATTTGATGCATTTTCATTTGTATTAATCATTTTTAAATTGTATACTTTTTAGAAAACAATATCTCATAATGGTCAAATCCATCACCGTACTTGAGAAAGTGGAATAAAGTGTGATTAGTAAAATACAAATATTAAAGTAATAAAGCCACATATTGTGCAATGTCACTGCTTGTAAGTGCACGTCGCATATTCTTTTCACTTTGAACGTGTTCTTTTGCTTCACAGTGGAAAAAGCCACCAGTGTTGGCACCAAAAATATGTTAGAATTTACAAAGGCATCTCCTCTTCCTCTGTTACCATAAGAGTGCACTGGCATGACCAACATTATAGCACCTATTAATGTGTTTGAAGCAAAGAAAATATGGCATAAATGTGGCAAAGAAATGCAAAAACCAGATAAGAGATTGGACTGGATCTCCAAAACTCCAGTTAAATAAACTTTTCACATTTTCTTTAAAGATCCTACAGCTCTGGAAAAAAATAAGATGCATTTTTTTCCCCCATGAATTCAGCATCTCTACATGTTTTACAGCCATTCCATTCCAGCGTCTGTTGAATTCCAACACAAACACAAAGCTGAGCTACAGTACTTCAGTTCTTGCACCAGGAGTGGAATAAAGTCACCCAAGAACAATGTGAAAGACTTGTGGAGAGCATGCCAAGACGCATGAAAGATGTGATTAAAAATAAGGGTTATTGCACCAAATATTGATTTCTGAACTCTTCTTAAAAATCCCATGACATGGTACTTCTTGATGCTTTTATATGGCTCCTTAATGGTTCCCTAATACTGTAAATGAATTCTTCTTCAAAATCAACACTCAGTGCATGAGAAACAGAGATAAGATGAGAAAGAGTATTTTTTCTCCCTCAGAACAGGTCATAATGGGAGTTGTTGCTTGAATGCAAATGAGGAGAAAAAAGCTGGCCAATAGTAGAGGGTGGGGGCGTGGCCAAACTCTCCACTCAGAGCTCACAGCTGATCCATTTCCTTGTTTTTGCACGGGGGGAGAGAATTGAAGCGTTCCATTGAAAAATAAACACATTTCCACATAAAATAAAATTAAACCACTGCTGTTCAAAGGTCCAGAGGCTCAGATAAAGGACTTCCGAGCCTAGAAACACTCGGACGTGCCTCCAGGCAAATAAAAAAACACATTTCGCATTGCCTAGCGCATTCGCAGTCCAAACTCTCTGGGCGTGATTTACAGAGACGCTGAGTACAGACAGACGGGGGTGGAACTGCATTTGCATTTCTTTTTTCGATCTGACGTCAATAAGGTGCCTTGTTCAAACTCGCCCGTTTGAGCTCCGATTTTTTGTAACGCAAATGCTCAGTTTAGACATTTCGCAACTTTTAACCATGGGGGGGGGCCTAAACAGGGTAGGGGAGCTCACATTAACGTTCAAAAACCTCAGAAAGTGAAAATTTCATGCCATGGGAAGTGTAAACATTAGTATTATGTTGGTTTAAAATGAATTTGATCTTGTTTCTTTGCATGTATCTTTTTTGTTATTTTAACCATTTGTCATTTTCTGCAAATAAATGCTCTAAACGATCATATTTTATTTGGAATTTATGGGAAATGTTGTCAGTAGTTTATAGACTCAAACTCATAAGTAGTAAACTCAGAAAAACAGATCATTTTGCAGTGGTCTCTTATTTTTTTCCAGAGCTGTATATTACTTACTTTAGGCCATGCTATGATGCTGTTACCTCTTCAAAAACATACTTTAGTGTGTTTTGTTTCATTCACACATGCTTGAGTAACCCTTTATTATTAGTCTGTCTACATCTGCAAAACTCAAAATGCTCTTTTGCCCCCCTTGTGATGTCATGAAGTGGTAGTTTTTCTGTTTGAGAGGAGAACTCGGCCTAAATATGCAGGGTTTCATTTATATTACTGATGAGGAAACAACATTATAACAGATCAGAAAATAGTGTAATATGGACTCGTTAAATTCTACTGTACCATCTTAACAAACAGTATTAATAAAAACACTACCTTATTAGTACAAACTTGCTGCAAATATGTATAAAAAGAGTTCCTATTTTGTCTGCCGTGATAAAAAGGCAGAACGGCAATAGTTAGAAATGTCTCAGCTATTGTTACACGGGAGGTTCATATTCGTAGAAGTTGTTCGACCGCTGCCAGATGAAAGAGGAAGTTTTCAGTGGCTGGAGGGAAATGGTGCCGTTTTAAACTCTCTAAAGTGAGTTTGGAGTCCTCACACTGCTCAGCCAGGGCCGCCAGGTTTGTAACGAGCTCCTTAGTCTTCACTGAAATGTCCTGGAAACAAAGAAACAAACAAGAAACGACACGATCTGACATGTGGAGCTTAAAGAGTTTTTATTTCACCCATTTATGCGTAAACAGGAAATGATATGAGAGAATGAGAGGCTGGGTGAAATACTTAAAATGCATGGGAGTCAGCTAAAATGTACACAGTTAAGTGCAGATTTGTCTTGTAATATAGTGAGTTATAGATTGTAATTAAAGCAGTTGGTGGTGATGACGGCCCTCACTCCGGCCCCACGCACATCCCCCACCCCACGTAAGCGCCCCTGCACAGCATTATCTCTTCCCCACAGCAACCCAGACCGACAGATCCTCCACCAGAAAAATCAATTAATATTGGAAAATATGAATGATTCTAGAGGCAGACTATAGAAACTAGGCCATACGGTAGGTCACGAGCTCTGTCAGATAAAGAATGTGTGTGCGGAAAGCTCCTGGGAGTTGTTGAGATCCATCCTTAGCATCTTAAGTCTCTGGATGTTGTGAAAATGTCTTGGTTGTCGTGCCTGTGCAACAGCGCATGTCCTTTCCTCAGACTGCTGCCTTCGTGACACGGCCTCGAAAAAAGCGCCCTAAAATGGATCGAAAATGGATGACTATAATTCACTACACATAAAACTCTTGTTAGCCTTAACCCTAGAGCACTATCGCCGGGTGATTTTTACCTGAGCAAAAGTATTTACATGATTTTTAATATATGTTGCATTTTTCTGAGTCTCATGGGTCCCTGGGGAGCTTCACCATTGTTTTTGACATCTTTGAAGGTGTAAGTGTTTCCCTACCCCAAACCCCACTTTTTCCTACAGGCTTTCGGGTGATTTTTACCCGGCAACAGTGAAAGAGGAACGTAAGAATGTAATGAATTTAATGTAAGAGGATGTAAGGAATAGGTAAGTAAGAGTGGTCCTGGAATGTGTATCTATCCTTATTTAATGCAGTGGTTATGAATAAATATCACAAAGTTGTGATTTCAAAGGGAATTCTTATGGTGAAAACAATATTTTATTTTGAGCCTGGATTTAAACAGTCAAAGTAAAGGCCTGTCTCACATGTTCAGGTTTTAGCTTGCCTGGAAGAATCCATGACTCATCGCTGTACCAGCGAGTGAGTCTGGTAACGCTTGGTCCAAAATACGCTGCAGTTGCGCGTAGACAGACAGCTAAGTGAACCAATCAGAGATTGCGCCATCTTGATTCAAAACTGAGGAGGAACTTCCGCTGCCTAAGAGTGACTTTGCGGGCAAAGGCGGGTGCACTGACGTCACCATCTTTGAACGAATCAGAATCGCGGAGTCCATTGTTAACCGGAGGAGCAAGGGTGGATGGAGGGTGTCCAAATGGTATCGCGCTGTATAGGAAATACAGAGAGATATCATTTGGCTGGCCAGGTAAGGTTTTAGCTGCATTACAACAAAAATCTTGAATAATATTCATTTTACCTGCCCCCATCTGTATTAAAAAATGTTGGGTCTATAAAATGTTATAAATCAATCAATCAATCAATCAAACAATATTTATATTCATACAAAAATGTAACACAAAGCACCTAAATGTCATCTGAAACCGTGCAATATTGAAAAATTTGCAGGTTTAAGTATTGGCTACAGTTCCTTTAATATAAATATAGAAAATCTGCTACATAAAACAAATGATGGGCTAATGAAATTTGAACTTTCAACTCTTTCTCTTTTACAGAACACTGCATGTGTTCCCATCTGAAAATACACTCTACACATCTGAACCATCTGCACTTTTCTACAGCTGAATGCTTTTGTTGTCTGGTATAAACAACTCCAGTGAACTTCTGAGACACTAATTGAAGGTAAAAGTTTATGTTTTGGAGCTTATAATCATAGTATAATGTTAAACACTGCAAAAACAAAGCTTAGCTCTTATTTTGTTTCATTCACACAAGTTATGTTAGATTGTCTCCATCTAAAGCGGTAATGCCAAGTCTCAACTCTCGACATCTGCATTAAAAACAGGAAGTGGGTTTAAAAAATATAAAAACCCAGATATCAATTGTAAAAATAGTATTTAAACTAGATACTCATTTCTGCTGATATGGATTCTAAAGAAAAGTAAATGGATAGGGAGAAGTTGGACCTTTCCTGAATAGCTTTAGAATAGTAGAATAGAATAAACTAGTCTATATCTAAACTAGTCCATGTGGTAACATAAAAAATACCATAACTTTGTGTAGGAAAAATACATTTCATAGTCTAAAAAGAGTATTATTATTGTTATCAAATCTGTATCAAAATTGAGCCTGGATTTAGTATTTGAAGTCCATGAACCTTCAATGAACTTCAGTGAAAATGTAAAACTTATTTACCATCTATCATTACGCATCAAACTGACAATAGCTTAAATGCTGCTATTTAGAATTTAAACACACTTTCTTTGTTTTCAGCAGAGGGCAGTGGCAATTACAGTAATCCCTCGTTTATCGCGGGGGTTAGGTTCCAGAAATAACCCGCAATAAGAGAAATCTGAGAAGTAGGACAACTTTATATTTTACAATTATTCTACATGTTTTAAGGCTGTAAATGCCTCACCACACACATTATACACCTTTCTCAGACTGGTATTAACATTTTCTCACATTTGTCTCTAGTTTAAACACTCAAACTTTCATAGATTTTCAATAAAATGTATTAATAGTGACGCGTGGGGGGAGACACAGCCCCAGAAGCCCCACCAGACGCGCGAGGAGCACTGCCACGTCCCGGGACGCGACGCGCACCAACCCCTTGGAGAAGTGCGCGACACGTGCTGCTCACACGGATTTGCCCACGATAAACCCCTGATCGTGGGCCGTGTCTCCCCCCACGCGTCACTATTAATACATTTTGTTGAAAATCTATGAAAGTTTGAGTGTTTAAACTAGAGACAAATATGAGAAAATGCAGCGCGAGGCCGAGCGTACACTGGGGCTACGAGTACGAGATAGAACTGCAGCGCCCGGACCGCGTGCTCTCAACCCGAGCCACAAGCCGAACACGCACAAACGAACGCAAAAGCCGCACGGAGTGATTTAATCCTGGTGCAGACCTGGTCTAGTCCCGGATTAGTCCAGGTCTAGACCTGGTCCAGTCCTGGTTTAGTCCAGGGCCAGTCCAGGTTTAGACCTAGTTTAGACCTGGTCTAGACCTGGTTTAGTTCTGGTTTAGTCCAGGGCCAGTCCAGGTTTAGACCTGGTGTCTGGTCTTGACCTTGCCTGGAAGAATCCATGACTCATCGCTGTACCAGCGAGTGAGTCTGGTAACGCTTGATCCACAGAATGCGCTGCGGTTGCGCGTAGACAGACAGCTAAGTGAACCAATCAGAGATTGCGCCATCTTGATTCAAAACTGAGGCGGAACTTCCGCTGCCTAAGAGTGACTTTGCGGGCAAAGGCGGGTGCACTGACGTCACCATCTTTGAACGAATCAGAATCGCGGAGTCCGTTTGTAACCGGAGGAGCGAGAGTGGATGGAGGGTGTCCAAATGGTATCGCAGAGAGAGATCATTTGGCTGGCCAGGTAAGTCTTGACCTGGTTTAGTCCACGTTTAGTCCTGGTCTAGTCTCTTAGCCAATCAGGACGCAGAACACATTGTTACACTATTAAAAAAAAAAAAGTTACACTATAAAAAAAATGAAAAAAAAAAAATTGAAAAATTGAAAAAAAAAAAAAAAAATCTGTGAAACAGCGAGGCCGCGAACAGTGAACCGCGATAGAGCGAGGGTTCACTGCACCTTTTTTACCATTTACTTTTTTTAAACTTTTACTGTTTTTAAAAATATTTTAACATTTGTGCAGTGTCTTTGACTGTTAAACCTCTAAAAACTGAAATTGTAACAAAACAACACATCCATCCATTTTCTTCCGCTTATCCCTGTTCGGGTCACAGGGGCAACAGTCTAAGCAGATCTGCCGCCCAGATCTCTCTGCACCAGCCCCTACAGATTCTCCCAGTGGAGGAAGGCCCGGCCACCAGACACTCGCCGTCGAGCACCCGCCCCACGCCTGGCTCCAGGGTGGGGCCCCGGTGACGCCATTCTGGAAGACCTAACTGCCCTTGCTGTGTTTCTCATCATAGGGGCATCTGAACCGCTCTTAGTCTGACCCGTTCTGACACTGTTCCGAATTTCGTTTCCAAGTCCCCAGTCCCATAGGGGTCCAATTCTAGGCGGCGATGTTGAGTTGGGTCGCTTCGGGCATTGTCGTGATACCCATTTTATCAAATCTTTCGCCGTACTGGTCAATCTAATACCACATATGTGGGACGTTTCGTCGATGTTTAGGCCTTTAAAATCACAATAGTTTGCAAAGAAAACTAATAAAAGAGTGTAAGAAACCCACGAAGAACAATACCCCTGGGCCAATAAATAGGAAAAACTGGCTCTTGCTCCCCATCTGGGATTATGAAATTCAAATTCTACAATCTGAAAACCACCAATAACACAGGAAAACAGCATTATTGATGGTTTTCAGTAACAGTTATTTGAGAACTAGCTGTGTTGAGATCTTACCTTTATAACTTGGCTGTCAGACTTCTCTGCATCCTCCGCTGACTGGAGAATAAGAAGACCAATCTCTTTGTGCAACTTTCCCATAGACATAGACTCTGCCACAACAAGATTATACATTTTAATGTATAAATGTCAAATTGTAATGGTGATACAGCAATACAAGCACTCTTTTTCAAAATATAATGTCACTAGCAACACAAAATTATGGTATTTTCTTTAGTGGTCTTCTAAAACCATTCTAAAACTATTCAGGAAAGGTCCAGTTTTGTCCTATTTTTCTCAGTATTGATTATTGAGCATCTATTTTTGATACTTATTTTAATATGTGAGTGTTAATATTTTTGGCAACACTAATTTGTAAAAGACAACTGTTTTTTATAAATGTTTACTAGTATTGTGAGTACCTTTTGCACTTGGAGATACTGTGATGACGCTGTCTGGTAGATTCACATAAACGTCAAACAGGTCTCCTCTGTTGCTCACCTCTGGGTCCACAAAACCTGCCACATACCCTGTAGGGGGCAGATTTCAAACCATCAAACACCACAGGACCATATCGAGGGATCTGCCAGCTGCTTGTCTCCATGGAGGTGTTACCGTTTTGTCTTGAATGTTCCACAGTATGGCAATAAAGTCACCTATCTCCATGAAGACTAGCATCTGTCTTGCATCTAATCAATTACAGATGTTTTGGCCATACCAGCTTGTCAAAGCCTGATCTCGTCCCGATCTCAGAAGCTCAGCAAAGCTGGGCCTGGTTAGTTCTTGGATGGGAGACCACTGGGAAAATCAGGTGCCACAGGGGGGGCGCCAGTGGCAAAAACTGTCATCGTGTCCTTAGGCAAGGCACTTCACCTAGTTGCCTAGTAGGGATCGGAATCGAGAACCGGTTCCTGTTGAGAACCAGTTCCGTATTTCAATTCCCCTGAATTGATTAGCAGTTTATCTAACAATTCTCTTAACGATTCCAGCCAGCACGAATTACGCACAAAAGTGGTGGGATTGATTTGTGCTTCGCCGCTTCACTGATACGGAGTTTATATACTATTTTCGCATGACGAGAAGAACGTTTGTGAAAATGTACTTTTAACTTCCACTTGGACAGATGACACGTTCGGGAGACGTTTGGGACAGGTCCGTTTATCCGGAGCTCGTGTACAAAGTGTGGTCGGATACTTAACAGCAGAAAGTCCGGGGATATAAACGAATACACGTGGAGATACGCAAATTTTCAGACAACAGAGCGACACGGGGTGAGTCATATTATTATATTATTTCTGCATCAAATGGAGATATTAGGTGAAAGCATTAGCCTGTGCGCTAAACCGGGACTAAACCAGGACTAGACCAGGACTAGACCAGGACTAGACCAGGACTAGACCAGGACTAGACCAGGACTAGACCAGGACTAGTGCTAATCTTGTTGCTAATCAGTTTGTTCTCCTTTTTTCCCCAAATTAGAATCGATAAGAGAATCGATAAAGAATCAAATCGTTAAGCAGTATCGATAATGGAATATTAAAAACCTTATCAATTCCCATCCTTATTGCCTAGTATGAAAGTGCTGTGTGCATGAGTGTTGGGGGTGGTCGGAGGGGTCAATGGAGCAGATTGGCAGCCTCCCTTCCATCAGTCTGCCCCAGGGCAGCTGTGGCTACAATAGTAACTCACCACCACCGAGTGTGGAGTGAATGAACAATGAACTTTAAAGCACTTTGGGTGTCTTGAAAGGCACTATATAACTGCAATGGTTAATTAATTAAAGTTTTTATTGGTGTAGAAATACCTCAAAAAACATACATTCGAATGGATTCGCCTTTCCACAGATATGACTTATACTTTGGCCTGGTAGCATCACATCTCCATGGAGACAAGCAGAGAGCAAACCCCTCCACCAAAAAAGTTATAGTGCACCTTGGAATAAGTAAAACAAACCTGAACATTTATTTAAATCTTCTAGTTCAATATCTGTCAGATGAACATTTGGATGTAAAATGGACCAGTCTTTTCTGTGCCAGGCTAATGCTGGAAGAACTCTAAAGACATAAAAGGTGATTAGAAGCGGTTTTAATTATCCTTTTTAAATAAATAAATAAATATTGTTAGTCTGTTCTTACCTAGTAAACTCTAACAGTGCTTCGATTCGAGGGTGATGTACAACTATTCTCTTTTTTAGCATTAGCGCTGTGTATAGGATAATAGTCTCCATACCAAACTGTGCTACGATATCTGGAACAAAGCAGAAACATGCATTTGATCACCGTACAGGACGAGTGTCAGAATTATTCCATTGTTACTGAATGTTGTACCTTTAATAGAACCGGCTAAATATGCTTTCCTCACGTCATAGTCCTTAATGAGGAAGGAGCCGTTCTCATCGCTCTGACAGACCCCTTTGGTGAAGACGGTGATGTACGCCTCCAGCATTTTCACTGGGCTGCCGTATTTTACATATGTCCTGAAAGTAAAGTCAAAAATAAGAAATGGTTAGTTGCTTAATGCATAAATACTGTATTAATGCTGCAATCAATTATTATTTTCAATTAGTTGACTAGTCAAACGATTCCATCTATTGTACTTTGAGATTTTTTAAACACATTTTAACCAAATAAAGGTTGAAATATTGTCACTAAAGGTTACTAGAAAGAGAATACTTTGGAGTAAAGTGTATTATTGATGAAAATTGTTTATTCTTTTCTTTTCTTTTCAGTTTTAAATTGTTATGTGTTCCAGATATTGATTAGAATGATCCAAATACAATGAGTCGATTAATCATTACAGCCCTATACTGTATTACTGTACTGTATTATATCTGAGAAAGGACAAGAGTGGCCAATTAATAAATGAATTAAAATGACTAATTGTGAACCATTTCTGATTCTATTTTATTCAAAGCTGATAAATATGGCTGATAAAACACACAAAAATAAACAAATGTATCCCTTCAAAATCTGAACTTGACTCCAAGCCACAAGCTTTTACTGGAATCGCTGTAGATTAAAACACCCTTAGCTTATCATTGATGATTTGAAATGATTGGATCTTGATTAGACAAAATTTGGATTAATTACTCAGCCTTGAGCATGAGTTTTCTTGCTTGTTTTGTATTGTTTAATTTAACAATGATTTCACACTAATATAGCCCTTGAATGATTTTAACTGGTAAATACAAGTGTGCTAGAGGGAACACAGCTTAATTAAATCCATTCTTACACAATACTAGCCATTATATCTGCCTTACAATATTTATATTTTATTTTAGCACATAATTGTTGCACTGTAGAGCCAGAATCAATAAAACAACGTTACCTGCATAGTATCCTACTGAGAGCCGCATACTTCTCTGGATTAAAATCTTTTGCTGTAACTACGATGGAAAAATGAGTGACCTTGAGGAGGGGAAAAAATACATCGAAACAATTAGCATTTGCATTATAATTTCTAAATCCTGTCCAATCTAAAAATGACTCAAATGTTTACCTTTTTGAGGGCAGTGGGCTCTTGTACCTCCACAGTGCTGATGTAATACCAGGTGTGTTTGAACTGACCAAAAACAAAAGTGTGGAAGTCCTTCGTGTTTTGGGACAGACAGCATTTAGACAGCAGCACCTGCCTCAGCTCTGAGTCCACGGATGGGTAACACCAAACCCACAGCGTGTCCCCGTTCACATCTTTCTCTGCGGGACAAACAGTGGACGAATGAGTTACGAATAAAAGACATGAGACTATTTGACAGAGGACTGATTAAGGTCTGTAATAACTCCTACACGAGTCTCCTGCTTTTCCCGATTAGATTTGCAATGTATATTTTAAAATAAAGCATGCACATTTTAATAGAGCGTTTTCACGAACCCGGAAAATCAATACGATGACCTGGATGTGCGGCCATGTTGGAGATATCGCGCACTCAAAATTAAACATGCTTATAAAGCAACCATGCAGAAAAAAAATAATCAAAATTTCCCGATAAACCTTCCACATCGGAATCTAAATCTTCTGATACAGTTGACCAGTTGTACAGAGATAAGTTGGATGCCAAAGAAAAGGAGCGTTATATGAACAAACTCAAATTAATTGGGCAAGAAGATCCATATGAGATGGATTCGTTCGTTCATTGACAGTGGCGATTTGTCGATTCTGCTGCTGTTAGCGAACCTGATATTATGAACTACCTGCTTTTCTCCCCAATCCCTTATACAGCACAAGACCTTCAGAGCTCTAAAGGTCTGGAGGCAACAACCAGTTTTTTTGTGGCTGGAATGGCAGCGCAAAGTGTGGAAAATTGAAGACAAGCATATTGTGATGGCAAAGGTCAGCATACTTATATCTAGTAGACCCACATGTGTAACGTGTTTAAGTACGAGTATATTGCTTTTTAATTAATCACGTTTTGCAAAGATTAAAATATTAACATTGTAATACAATTTACTGTAGGGGCTAATGAAGCAGATGAACATGTACAAGTATTTACAACTAACAAAGTTTAATAAGTAACTCATGCATGGACCTAAAAAATGACAAATAAAAAAATTACAATAGCAATCACAATGCACAGTATGAAATATCTACCGGCTGCGAAATGAGCTGAGCATATGCGAATGTTGTTGTAAAGTATGGGGTGGATCTTTGTTGGGTGGGAACACTACAGACAGACTTGATTTTTTTCTATCCAAGTTCTGTTTGATACTGGCAATCCACAATCGCCTCCTTTCCTTTGATAATCGCTCTGTCTGTTCACCCTGGTCGGTCACTACTTTAGGTAAACAATAGAACTGCAGGGGTTTTTCTCTGTCCGATCTATTGTGACGCCTAAGACCCGACAATAGTTGACCATTTACTTACTTACTTTATTATTTTTTCCTATATTATAGCTATATTTTAGTTATTATTATTATTATTTAGTGTCTATATTCTAGTTATTACTATTTGGGGCAAAGCACCGAAGGTGCTAGGCACCATAGTGATTCTACTGATTATTATTATTATAATACATTATTCTTCCACCTATGGGAGTCTATGGCAACCCCTAGAACCGTCTGGTAAAAAGTTGTGAAATTTTGCATGCACATTCCAGCCAGTCTCCTCATTACCCACAGCAATTTATAGGCCTTCAACCGTCTAGTGCCACCAGCAGGTCAAATTGCAGAAATTTTCAGGAATTTTCAGGAATTAAGGTCGTTTTCACACCAGGAAAGTCCGATAGTTCACTTGCTTTGGTCCGGACCAAATGTTTTTTTATTTTTTTTATTTTGGTGCGGTTCGCTTTCACACTGCAGTTTTTCCCCAAGCGGACCAACATCTATAAACAAAAGCACATGTGCTGAGGTCGCTCAGCCGTTGGACAGAATGAGCCCTGTCGGTGTCCAAACCCGGAAGGAGGAGAATAACGGTGTTACGTGCTGTTTTCAATCTAGCCTTAGCGATATGGTTTGCTCAGTTTTTACAGTTCGCACAAATGTTTGAGCAGCATCGTGAGGTTTACACTATTTTACAATCAATTTACAAATGACGAAGACACAGGACAAGACGACTACGGAGGACAGCGCTCGTGCGCGCATCAAGTTCTGACTCTTGCTCTTCACGCAAAACGTAAGTAAGACTCATAAGTTTCGTTTTGTTTAGTTTCGTCAGCCTCAGTTTCCCATAATGCTCGACATACGACGGGAGCTTGTTAAGTACAAAAAGCCAGCTTGTGTCGGATCGAGTCCAGTCTGCATTCTCACCTCAAACGAACCGCACCAGAGTTCATATGGAACCGGACCGAGACCGAGCTTTTTAGGTGGTCTCGGTCCGCTTGTTTGCTCCGGATCGAGACTTTTGGTTTTTATTCACACCAGAACAAAAGGTCCGAATCAAAGGAGCAAACGAACTCTGGTTCGTTTTAAGCGAACCAAACACGGCAGGTGTGAAAACGACCTTTAAATGTACCTTTGATCTGTCTTTGATGTGTCTTTGATCTAGCCGAAGTGAGCTCATATCTCAGGAACCCTTCATAGGAAGCCAGGGAGCCTGGGAAGCCTGGCTAACAGACCCTGTTAAACCCTGTTAGACCCTGTTAAACCCTTTTAGACCCTGTCAGTCCCTGTTAGACCCTGTCAGACTCTGTTAGACCCTGTCAGACCCTGTTAGACCCTGTTAGACCCTGTTAAACCCTGTTAAACCCTGTCAAGACTCTGTTAGACCCTGTCAAGACTCTGTTAGACCCTGTCAAGACTCTGTTAGACCCTGTCAAGACTCTGTTAGACCCTGTCAAGACTCTGTTAGACCCTGTCGAGACTCTGTTAGACCCTGTCAGACCCTGCATGCTGCCCTCATGCTGAGGCCTACATGCACCTTCGGTGCTTGGCCCCACATTGCTGCTTGCAGCTATATTTGGGGAAAAGCACCGAAGGTGCGAGGCACCATAGTGTTTCTACTGATTCTTATACATTATTCTTCGACCCATGGGAGTCTATGGCAACCCCTAGAACCGTCTGGTAAAAAGTTGTGAAATTTTGCATGTACATTCCAGCCAGTCTTCTCATTACCCACAGCAATTTATAGGCCCCCATCCCCAACCGTCTAGTGCCACCAGCAGGTCAAATTGCAGGAATTTTCAGGAATTTTCCTTTGTACCTTTGATCTGTCTTTGATGTGTCTTTGATCTAGCCGAAGTGAGCTCATATCTCGGGAACCCTTCATAGGAAGCCTGGGAGCCTGGGAAGCCTGGCTAACAGACCCTGTTAGACCCTGTTAAACCCTGTTAGACCCTGTTAAACCCTGTTAGACCCTGTCAGACTCTGTTAGACCCTGTTAGACCCTGTCAGACCCTGTATAACTTTTCTGCTTATAACGTAGCGTTTGATTGGCTGTCATGACAAAACGATAATACATGCTGAGGCCTACATGCGCCTTCGGTGCTTGGCCCCACATTGCTGCTTGCAGCTATATTATATATTATTTTGTGTTTTATGTTCGCACCTTATCACCAAGACAAGTTCCTAGTTTTGTGAATTGTGTTCATTTAACAATGGCAATAAAAGTCTTTCTGTTTCTGATTCTGCTTTTTTTTTTTTTTACTTTGCAGCATAAGTGCAATGTTCGCTTTGTTTCGAGTATCTCCAACATGGCCGACTTCTGGATTATGACGGAATATGACGTGAAAACACTATATACTCTCAGGAGAATCGACATTTGAGAGAAGACTGCAAATTCAAAACACAGCTAAATATCTGGATATGGGTCCTGCGGTGTGTTATAGCTGCTGCCCACTGCTCCTGACAGGTTTCCATAATGGCCTTGAAGGATGGGTCAAATGCAGAAAACAAATTGACCCATGGAGAAGTAAACTTTGACCTTAGTGTTACTGACATAACAATAAAACTGCATAAACCTACCTGCACAAAAGATATCTCACTTAACTTTCACATTTCAACCAGTTACACCAGACCTGGGTATTGTCCAGCTCCCGGGTCACATACGCCCTTTGGTTGACCCGGTTAAGATCGTTTGGAATTACAAAATTAGGTGTTTTTTTTTTTTTCATTGCATAGTCATAACATATACTCTTCTCAGTCTTACCAGCTTGTCAAAACAATTCTATTTATTGCTTTTTATAAAGGAATACAATTAATATTAAGCAGAATTGAGTTAAGCATTTTGGCCCGGCCCTCCACAATATTTTCTGTTTCTCCTGTGGCCCATTGTACACTTCCTGTTTGCACTATATCAACAATGTTTACACTTCCTGTTTGCACTATATCAACCATGTTTACACTTCCTGTTTGCACTATATCAACAATGTTTACACTTCCTGTTTGCACTATATCAACCATGTTTACACTTCCTGTTTACACTATATCAATAATGTTTACACTTCCTGTTAGCACTATATCAACAATGTTTACACTTCCTGTTAGCACTATATCAACAATGTTTACACCCTGTTTTTACTACTGACAGTTGCACATAAAACCAATGTTGCACATTATCTGTAAATATGTACATAGCACCTAGCCTATATTTTTCATAGTGTATATTTGGTCGCTTCTCTTTATATTATTTATCTATTTTAATTTTTTTGCATGCTCTTGGTATCCAGAGTGGGCAGCAAAGTAAGAATTTTATTGTACAGGGAAACGTGTTCCTTTACTGTGCATAAAAGGTGATGTGAGGACAACTTGATAATAATTCAAATGCATGCCCATCCATCCATTTTTTTACGCTTTAATTAATTAATAATTAACACAACTAAACGTTTGTGGCAGTGTTAAAAGTATTTTACAGTTCTGCTTTTCTGCTCATTCATTTAATTTCTCGTGCATCACGTTGGTGTCATGTGATGCCTCCTCTCTCACAACATCTCAGGCCTTTAGGCTAAAATACCAAACAAATAAGGAATGCGTGATTAAAAAATATGTCCTTACCAATGAGTCCGACGCTTATCATGAGCTGGTGTTCAGTAGCTGCCATATTCCATACCTGTGGAGCTCAAGTAACAGAAGAAAAGGATTCACGCCTCCTCTGGGACAACCACAGCCCGTGAAAGGTGCGCCGAGGATGGCTACTCCTGCACACCTTCCCTCGTGACGTTTATGGAGCTCTAGATTGTATAAAAAATAGTTAATACGCGAACTGAAAGAACTGCTGTCAGTGATTTCCCAACTAAAAGCCAATTTTCTTCCTTCTTCCGGGAAAGGCGGGGAAATCCACAATTACCCAATCACCACACAGCGCAGCTTCACACCGCAACAGTAAAGTGAGAATAAATCGCGTAATATTGCTTATTAAATCTACACATAACAAAGAAAACTGTTTTACATTTCCTGCAGCTCACTTCAGTAGTTTTATTTCCAGAAACATGTAGATTTGATTGGGGAATTTCGCGGAACATCTACGGGGTTGCCAGGGTGGCACATAATCCCCCCGTGAATAAAATGAAATGGTATGCATTCATCATGTTTTGTACTTCTTTTGCTCACAACTGCGATTAACTTAGTAAAACTGAAAGAATGTGACTAATATAAGATGAAGTAGTAAGATCTTTGATTAGTAACTTACAACAAAAGCAAACCTTTGAAATACTTATTGTGAAATCTGGAGATATAATTTCTATCTGGCAACCTTCGCAGGGCCGCTCACGAGGCAGGTCCTTTTTCCGCCTGCGCCGCCGCTGTACCTGGGTGCGTGGCTTGGATGGACTGGTGAAAATCTAAAGATTTACTTCAACTCTGCCAGTCGAGTTTCTGTAGAAAGCCACCGAGATGCCGGCGTATTTTCAGCGGCCCGAGAATGCTCTCAAACGGGCGAACGGTGAGTGAAAAGGCCACGGCTCCATGTTAAATCCTGATGCTAGCAGGCTAACCGGCTAGCCCAGGCTTATGGAGCAGCTAATGGAGGCTAATGGCGGGGCGCTTTCTCTGAGCTAAAGTAACCGCAAGGTGCTTTAAATGCGCATTTCACTGTGCGATGGACACTGTTCTCTGATTGTTGTCTGGATGGTCCAATATGGTGTGTCTGCCCTTGTCGTCATAGCCTTATAGCGGCTGTGTGTGTTCAGATGTGGCTAATTCTTCCCCAGCCCCTCTGGGCCTTCACCAGGAACACACTGCTCACATCTGTGCGCCCTTTGTGCACGAGTTTTAATAATATTTATAAACGAAACCGCACACTGTTGGAATCTGTGCTTTAATGTATTTGCTATAATTTCTACCAACTTTTTAATTTGAGAAGTTGTTCTGTTGGAGTATGTCATAGTCACATATGTTCATTGATGACCTCGTCCTGTCAACACACGAGAACACACATGCTGCTGCTGCCTGAACTACATTTAGTACCTTTATGCTCTTTATCTGTTATTGCTTTACTTGGATGAGTCATGATGTATGTGTTTATATATTGACATGCATTGATCTGTTCCGGTCTGTGTTGTATAGAGTTTCTGGAGGTTGGCAAGAAGCAGCCTGCCTTGGATGTGCTCTACGATGTCATCAAGAGCAAGAAGCATCGAACATGGCAGAAGATCCACGAGCCCATCATGCTCAAATACCTGGAGCTGTGCGTGGACCTGCGCAAAAGCCACCTGGCCAAGGAGGGTCTCTACCAGTACAAGAACATCTGTCAGCAGGTACACGTTCATTCCCCAGCTCTGAAAGGACTTCTCCAGGCTGATTGGATTGAAGTATAGTTTCTGAAAATGGGGGTGAGGGGGGTGTGAGACATTCACAATATCTGAAGATCATATGAACTTCTAGTCATGCATGATGATGATGATAACTCTTAAAATATGATCAAATTAAAAACAAAAAAGGAAGATTCAAACATCCTACAGGGTACAGTAAGGGTGTGCTTGCATTCATTAGTCAAATATAATTGGTGTTATAGTAGGTGACACATATAATGCTATAAAATCTATAGGTGGAGCATGGAGCCTTTTATCTCTTCTAATTCTAGCATGTGTCTGTGTTTTCAGGTGAATATCAAGTCCCTGGAGGATGTGGTTCGGGCCTATTTGAAACTGGCTGAGGATAAAACTGAAATGGCCAAAGAGGAGTCTCAGCAAATGGTCCTGGACATTGAGGATCTGGACAACATCCAGACTCCGGAGAGGTAAAGATGGGCTGTCTACAACTAAAAGAAAACATTCTACCGAAAGTTAGTGCTCCAACTTGACTATGAACTCAAGTATTATTTTATATTGTGTCATCAATATGCACACTGCTTGTGTATTTTTTTATATTGAATAATTGAGCCAAGTATAATGGGTGTCAAGTTATTCCTACTCATATTAGTTACTGTAAATATTTTAAAACTCAAAACTATTCACTTGGTATTTTTACAACCACTTTCAGACATCTGTGTTGACTAGACAGTCATATGTATCATCTTGAGCTTTTTTGTTTCGTTTATTTTTGTTTGTCATGTGTGTACACTTTCTTTTCTATGAATTGATCATCTTATTTAACCTCCTCATAATTTAACTAATATTTGAACTTAATTTGTTTTTCATCTCACTGACCTCTCACCTGTGTGATCCCAGTGTGCTGCTTAGTGCTGTGAGCGGAGAGGACACTCAGGACCGTACAGACCGGCTGCTCTTGACTCCGTGGGTGAAGTTTTTGTGGGAGTCGTATCGTCAGTGTCTGGACCTGCTCCGAAACAACTCCAAAGTGGAACGCCTCTACCATGACATCGCTCAGCAAGGTGGGAAAACTGTTAGTTGGAATCATAATAAACACACTGTATTTTTAGATCTTAGATTAGATGAATAATGATAAAATAGAACATGGTGTTTTCCACAGGTTTACTATGTTGTCAGTAGGCGATGGGACAATAAACAGTAATATGGTCGATAGCTATAAAAGGGTAGACAGTAGTAGTAGAAATTTACTTGACTGTTTTATTGGTAAAAAGATTTTTTATTTTATTTTACAGCGTTCAAGTTCTGCCTGCAGTACACCCGTAAGGCAGAGTTCCGTAAGCTCTGTGATAACCTGAGGATGCACCTCGGGCAGATCCAGCGTCACCACAACCAGAGCACGGCCATCAACCTGAACAATCCTGAGTCCCAGTCCATGCACCTGGAGACCCGCCTGGTGCAGCTCGACAGCGCCATCAGCATGGAGCTGTGGCAGGTCTGTGCAACTGCAACATATACGCAACTACCTTTTTTTATTTTTAGTTTATCTGATTTATTTTATTACTCGGTTAGTATTAAAGAAACTAATTTTATTCCCCATTTAGGCTGAGCACATATGTAAAAGATGGCCTTGTTTTTTTTTCTTTCCTTTGATATATCTAATAGTTGTCCTGTCCTGTTGTATGCCTAATCTGTACTTGGGCATTCAAAAATGATTTATTTTAATAACTTAACCAAAAAATTAGGATTGTTTTTTTTTCCAAAAAGATAATAATTATACTAGAGATACTTTTAAAAGTACAGGAAAACATCCTTAGAAAATTTCCAAATGCATTGCTTCATTTTATACTGAACTAAATTGTGCATTTAGGAAGCGTTCAAGGCAGTTGAGGACATACACGGCCTGTTTGCCCTGTCCAAGAAGCCCCCGAAGCCTCAGCTCATGGCAAACTACTACAACAAAGTATCCACTGTGTTCTGGAAGTCTGGGAATGCTCTGTTCCACGCCTGCACCCTGCACCGCCTCTACCACCTGTCCAGGGAGATGCGCAAGAACCTCACCCAGGAGGAGATGCAGAGGTAAGCTTTTTCATATATGAACTGTTATATGACCTTTTTAAATACTTGGCAGCTGTAGTAGATATTGGATGTGCAGCAATACTCTATAATTTCTGAATAAAATGTTTATTAGTTCAAATTATAGAAGAAATCTGTGTTTTGTGGTGTTTTTTAGGCCTTGAATGCCAACAAACTTCTCAATACAATATCAGAGAAACCTGTACTGTTGCATCCCCAGTAGATGCATAACTTTGATTCAGACAAAGCGGATTTTTTTTTTTAATTTACTACCAAAAATCCTGACCTCCAAAAACTGGAATAAACTGGGCACATAAAAACCTTTTTTCACCTCGCCACCTTGATTACTTTTTCAGCCCTGAAATAAAGTGACATCTGTGTTTATGACACTACTACAAGCATAAGTATAAATTCTTTTATCATGTATTGTTCAGCTTGTTTTTAAACCATACTCATATTATTTAAAAGGAGTCAAATGCTAAATCCATTCTTTGTGCGTTCAGGATGTCGACTCGAGTCCTCTTGGCCACTCTGTCCATCCCCATCACTCCAGAGCGCACGGACATTGCTCGTTTGCTGGACATGGATGGAATCATTGTGGAGAAGCACCGCAGACTGGCCACACTGCTGGGGCTGCAGTCCCCGCCCACACGCCAGAGCCTCATTAATGACATGGTACGTTGTTACTAATAAAATCATTCACTATTTGCCAGATTTTATATATGTATAGATATATGTATCTATTATTGAAGACAGTAGGATAAGGATAAATGACATCACAACATTCTTTACACTGACAATATTTTATGTCAAAGTGTACTTTATTGTCATATCACTATGTAACAGACATTACACAGAGGACTGAAATTGCGTTTCACCAGGCACCAAATGTGCAGTTTAAACTAAAAACACACACACACAAACGCACAGCTACACTCATCAGGGTACGATAGGGGGCAATGAAAATGCAGTTGAGTTTTTGAGTCTAGTCACTAATAGAAACGGTCAGCTTTAACATTTTTGTTGGTCTAATAGGAAAAACTGGCTCTTGCCCCCATCTCTGATTTTGACATCATGTTTTAGAATCTGAAAACCACCCATATAAAATACTATCTAGTCTACCACACTTTAATTGAGTCCTTATGCTGTGCTTAACCTGATCTTTATTGTTGTAGGTTAGGTTTAACCTGCTGCAGTATGTTGTCCCTGATGTGAAGGACCTGTATAACTGGCTCGAGGTTGACTTCCACCCTCTGAAGCTCAGCGGACGAGTCACCAAAGTACGTGTATAGAACAATGTGTAAACATTTACACAGTGGTGATCTGGGTGTTCTGACACAGTATGTGAAACCTGTAGTGACCAATCTAGGCGTGAGACTGGATACTGATGTAAAGCTTGATGCCCAGATTCTTAAAAGTAGCTCCCCCCCCAATTTGTCAACTAAAAGTAAACCTTCTTTCATGGCATCACTTTGAGATAGAGCTGCAACTATCGAGTATTTTTGGAATCGAGTACTCTAACGATTCATACTTTTTTTTTTTTTTTTTTTATATATATTTTGAATTCTGAAATCAAAGCACACAAAAAAACACATTTTATTAACAGGTAGTGGTGACATACACATACCTGGTACAAATCTTGAGATCTGCTCCACTTTACACTGACACCCCTCTGTCACAGTTGAACACTGTAGCTGAACACTGACAGCCCTAAACTGTAAATGCTTTGGTATATTTCCATTGTTCCTTGAACAGATTTTTTTTTTATCTATTTGACCAAAACCTGAATTGAATTAGATGCATATTTGAGTGATAAGAACACATGGAAAATAAATAATTATTAGCAATTTATTTTTAATACAAAATAATTAACAGAATAAAATAAATATCTGTCCTGCTTAACTTAAAACTGTACAAATTAATATAAAACAATACAAGGCAGAACATGTCTGGAGAGTACAAATGATGCTCTATCTAATCTCTCTCCTCTCTCTCTCTTCTCTCTCTCTCTCTCTCTCTCTCCTCTCTCCCTCTCTCGCGAAACAGCTACGCGTGCTCGCGGCGCATGTCCGCGGCTGCACGCTTCATGAAAAAGCGGAGATCCACTAAAAGGCAGAACTCTTTCATTCCTGATTTTATAAATGTTTAACTAGTTTTTATGTAAATGGAAACAGTGATGCAGTCTATCCGAACAGCGCAGTAGTCTGACAATGCCGCGATGATGCATGAATTGAAATATAACGCCACGTGATGAAAATTAAATGAAGCCTCGAGGCAAATAATTTGCCTCGATTATTTTTTGTACTCGAGTAATCGTTGCAGCCCTACTTTAAGATTTTAATGCATGCTTCACTAACCACCTAGATTATAGTAATGCATTTTATGTTTGGCTCAACCAAACGTCCATCACACACCTGCCTTTTGACTGGCACTAAAAGATGGGACCACATCACGCCCAATGTCCTTACACTGGCTTCCGGTCTCTTCTTATATTAATTTTAAAATCTTTTATTTGTTTTTAAATGCCTCCATGGCCTTGCCCCACAATATCTGTCAGACCTGCTTCTTGGATTTAATAGAATTAAGTTTAAATGCTCAATTGGTCATCCATTTGAGTCTAATGTAAATCATACTATGTCAAATGGTTTTAAATTACTTTGATCCGTAGGTGTTGGACTGGGTGAGAGAACAGGCCGAGAAGGAGTCTGATCTGCAGCATTATGTCCCTCATCTCCAGAACAACACTATCCTCAGACTCCTGCAGCAGGTAAGTTTAATTATATCTTAAAAATGTTATGTGTATATTATAAAGTGGGTGTGCCGACTTCCACCCTCTGAAGCTCAGTGGACAAATCACCAAAGTATCTACTTAATATTTTTAGGTGGCCCAGATTTATCAGAGCATCGAGTTTAACCGTTTGGCCACCCTGGTCCCTTTTGTGGATGCTTTCCAGTTGGAGCGCTCCATTGTGGATGCTGCTCGTCACTGTGACCTACAGGTAAGACACATCAGGGGATTCATGCAACATTTTTGTGAATTTTTTTGATTTCATTTCCTCTGTCACATAACATAATTTGCAACTATAAACTATTTATTTTGCATTATTTTGACACCCGTTACAGAAATGCAGTGGAGTTTGCAATTATAGAGAATATTCTAATTTGCAATTACTATCTTGTATAAAAAAGAGTAAATTATTATATATATTATTATATATTTTTACTTGTATCCAAATGTATGCATGTTGTATTAATGCCAAAATGCTTTTCTCTTTATTTCCTCACAGGTACGCATTGACCACTCATCTCGGACCTTGAGTTTTGGCTCCGATCTGAATTATTCGACCAAAGAGGACTCTCCAGTCGGGCCCTTCCTGCAGAACATGCCCTCGGAGCAGATCAGGAACCAGCTCACGGCCATGTCCGCGTCTCTGGCTAAAGCCATTCAGGTCATCAAGCCCACATCCATCCTGGTGAGTTTGAAATCATGAGGGCCGTACATGTAATAAACTACCTGCATTAACCTGGACAATTTTGACTATGTGCTGCTATCCGTATAGTAGTAGTGGTAGTTGTAGTCTAATCATGTTGGAAATTGTAGCAGGTGCCACATCATAATTAATTATCCTGAGTGTTCTGAACTTTAAATTTAATGTGCCATTATTATTGGGGATTTGTTTAACAAAATTCTGAACTTCATATTCTTCTTATTAGTTCTTATGATCAACAACAATTTAGGAAACCATTTAATGCCTCAAATACGATGCATAACTAATAAACAATAAGTAATCCAATTCCACTTAACACTTATGGAAAGTTTGTCATTTGTTGGAAGCATGTTCAGCCTTAGACAAGTGGCAGAATGTTGTCAGTTACTACTATGTTATCTCATGGCATTAGAACAGCTTAAAACTCTTTATGGATTGTGGTTTTAGTGTTTTTATCTTGTTCATTTATAGCAAGAGCGTGAGGAGCAGCACCAACAGGCCATCGCTGCTTACCTGAAAAACGCCCGTAAAGACCATCAGAGAATCCTGGCCCGCCGACAGACCATAGAGGAGAGAAAAGAGCGTCTGGAGAGTTTGAACATCCAGAGGGAGAAGGAGGAGCTGGAGCAGAGGGAGGCCGAGATGCAGAAGGTCCGAAAGGCCGAAGAGGAGCGGCTCAGGCAGGAGGCCAAGGAGCGGGAGAAGGAGAGGATCATGCAGGAACACGAGCAGATCAAGAAGAAGACTGTGAGGGAAAGATTGGAGCAGATCAAGAAGACTGAGCTCGGAGCCAAGGCCTTTAAGGACATTGATATCGAGGTAAGTTCAGTGATTCAATACATGACAGTGGTTATATTTCATCTGATTTAATGGAGGTATGTGATTATTCAAATGTCATGTAAACGTTTAAATCTGATGTGAGTAATCTGACATCAGAAATACAACAGTCACTCTAAAATCCATTGATAATTCGAAGCACCTGTCAGTTTATCAGATTTCTCTTGACATCAAAACTTAGATCTACATATTTGTTTTATGTGAAATCTCAAAAAAATCAAATGCCAAATGTCTTGTAGGACCTGGAGGAACTGGACCCAGACTTCATCATGGCCAAACAGGTGGAGCAGCTCGAGAAGGAGAAGAAAGAGCTTCAAGAGCGACTGAAGAACCAAGAAAAGAAGGTACGTCAGATCAAAATGTCAGCTTTTGATTTGGCTTTCGCTAAAGGGACTTGAGTCTTCCCTGTTACCAATTCAGTTTTTGACTATTTGTTTGTTTCCGTCAGATCGACTACTTTGAGAGAGCCAAACGCCTTGAGGAGATCCCGCTGATCAAAAAGGCTTACGAGGAGCAGCGCGTTAAAGACATGGAGCTCTGGGAACTACAGGAGGAGGAGAGGGTATGTGGACTTTTCCGGGTGTTTTATTGGTCACTTTTTGCATATTTTACTGAACACATTGTAACCAGTAACTTGTTTTATTTTGTAGATCAGCAACATGAAGGTGGAGAGAGAGAAGGCCCTGGAGCATAAGAAACGCATGTCCAGGATGATCGAGGACAAGGAGAACTTTTTGTCTAAAATCACAGTCGCCCGTAGCTGCATTTATGAGGTGAGATTGACTATAAAATCAAGCAAATGAGCAGTAAATATTGTGAATACAAAGATGATGTACCAAAGAATGATGAATGTATAAATGATTGTTTGTTTCATAGGAAAAACTGAAGGCATTCCAGGCTCGTTTGGTGGAGGAGAGGAAAAAGCGAATGGAAGAACGAAAGCGGAAACGCAAAGAAGACCGACGCAACGACTACTACCGCATGAAAGAGGAGGAGGCCCAGCGCATCCACGAGGAGCAGCTCAAGAAGGGTGAGACTACACGGTCAAGAAGAATAACAAACTGTTACCGTTTAGCAGAAGTAGGGTTGTCAATGTTTTTTTGGTTTGGGAATTGTGACTATTTGGATCGCAATGTTCTTGTAAGAACTAAAACGAATTGGAATGGAGACAAAACAAAAGGGTGATTCTCCAACTATCAAAGAATTTGTGTCCCAGGCAGAAATAAGAAAAACAAAAACAAGTTTGTCATGCTGCACTTACTAGACACAAAGACGAACTTGGAAAAAAATGATAAATTACGATTTTTATTATATAAAATATGGTTTTATATTGAGTGTTTTTGCTATATGTCCTTTGTCCTGTCCTTTGGCCAGGTTTTGGACTCTCAGTCCCTCATAAGACTGAAATTAAATTTGATTCAACAGTAACTTTATTGTCAGTTCTGCCATATGTGTTCAACATACAGTGAAATTTCGATTCACTGTATGTTGAACACATATGGCAGAATTGACAATAAAGCTGACTTTGATCTTTTTGATCTTGAACTTCATTGACAAATGGCACAGAAATTCCTTATTGTAATGAAAAATATTATGTGTTTGAAAGATATTAAGTATTTTATTTATTTTTCATAAACAGAACACCTGTTCCTAGGGATCACTGTCATTTCCACCACAAAATGTAACTTAACTTTTTTTTTTTAAACCTTTGTCTACTTGAACCACATCAGTTGTGATGTGACAGGAGCTCATGTTAGCATAGCAGCGTTAGCTCCCTGGAAGGAAGGGAAACGAGAACAAAATCAAGGTCAAGTTTTGCAAAACAAAGAGTAGGTTTATTGGTCGTCATTTCCAAACACCTCATATTTCCTCTGAATGTACAAATAATGAGAAAATATATATAAATATATATAATATATAGTTATATATATATATATATATATATATATAACTCTAAAAGAGATATTAGCATGCTAATATGTCATGAGATTTTAAAAGAAATGCTAAACATTGTCATTTCCACAAGTCATTTCCATCACTTTATTATTATTTATTTTATATTTATGTCATTTCATTACAACCACTATCAGTTAATGTTTCTACACATTGTGATGAAGTAGAACAAATCAAAAATAAAAATGTGTTGGATTTTCTGAAAAATATATTGCCAAATTTGACTGTAGTTGGAAAATCACCCAATAATAAATGAAAATTTATTACATAACTTAAATGTTACGTGACGTTTTCTCTAGTTGTTTTCCTCATTAACTTCCAGACTCAGAAACTGAATTTGGGCACAGACTAGGTGAATATTAGTATTTTCCTGTTGTTTGGTCTTGGTGAAAGTAATCAAACGATCAAACTTGAAGATTCTTGTGCGTTTTCTTTGTCCTTGCAGAGCGTGAGGAGAGGGAGCGCTTGGAGCAGGAGCAGCGTGAGGAGGAGGAGCGAGAATACCAGGAGCGTCTGAGGAAACTGGAGGAGCAGGAGAGGAAGCAGAGAGCCCGACAACAGGAGATCGAAGAGAGGGAACGGAAGAGAGAGGAGGAGAGGAGGGCTCCGGAGAGGGAGGAGAGGGCCAAGGTCTGTGTGGACTTTTCTAATAAGGAAAAAGGCTTTAAGCTTTTAGTTTTATCTTCTATTAAATATGGTTGTCAAACCTATAAACGCTGATACTAATCAATACTAAGACCAGTAAGACCGAAACTAGATACTAATGTAAGCAAGTATCGATTAGTGGAAAAAATAAATGATAAAATTTGACCTTTCCTGAACAGTTTCATCTCGAGTTTTATCAGAACTAGTGTAAGAGCACATTGTAATAAGCAAATATTGTGTTGAAAATTACAGTGTTGTCTAAAAAAGAGCTTTTTATAATCAAATCAGCATGGCAAGAAGTTAAAAAAAGATGTTGTTCATAAAGTGTAATTTTTTTTATTATTCATTGAAAATATTAGTACTTGACTTTAAAACGTCTACTTTAAAGGCAAATTAACGTTTTTTTACAATCTGAGCCTTCTTTCGGCAATAAAACAAGTAGTTTTACTCACCCATAGCAGTTTGCTGTCAATTGGAGCAGTATCGCAGAACTTATGTTGAGCCGTTCTGTTCTACTAATGATCCCGTATCCGTTAACATGGTGCTCGGGGCATTACTTTGCGGTGTCCAAATAACACAAACTTTAGCACTTTTCAAATCACAGAAGATTGCTGTGCCAGGGTAGACTTTGAGTGGATTCCAAAACGGCCTGAAACCCGATATCCAGCTATAGTTTCATTTGATGACGTCATCAGAGAGGACAGTGCGCATGCGTGAACTCAGCTGTTTTGTAAACACAGCTAGTCCGAAAGAGGCTAACACCGCTCTGAACTGTTGCGATATCGGGTTTCAGGCCGTTTTGGAATCCACTGAAAGTCTGCCCTGGCACAGCGATCTTCTATGATTTGAAAAGTGCTAAAGTTTGTGTTATTTGGACACCGCAAATCAGTGCCCCGAGCACTCACGCTAACGGATACAGGATCATGGGTGAGTAAAACTACTTGTTTTATTGCCGAAAGAAGGCTCAGATTGTAAAAAAAAACGTTAATTTGCCTTTAAATCACGGTTTAGGCCATTGTTGTTTTAGTCAGTTAAAATATAAACCATTACTCGACAAAATGAAGGCTGTTACTCACTTGCCTCTCTAATGACAATGTTGTGAAGCCTTTTTAATCGTATGACCTGTTTTCTCTTTCGTTTCAGGATTGGGGCGATAAAGAGGAGAAGGAGGGCGGTTGGAGGAAGAGGACTGAGGGCCGCTCTGAGGGAGAGAGGGAGTCAGAGTGGCGTCGCCCTGTACCCGAGCGGTCAGTCACATCCCAGCACTGTTCATATTATAAAAATAAATATGCTTTTGTCTTGGGCATTGGCATTAAATTATAACATGCGTGGATCATTATATAATGTTTTAATTCTGAACTACTATGTCTATTGTCTTCCTGTTTCAAACTCAGTTGGTTGGCCTTGTCTGGTCATAATGAAATATCAGACTCACAGTAACAAGCAGTGCATATTCATTTGTGTTTTCATTGCTGAAAACAGGGCAAAGGTGTAGGTCTCAGAAATGTTATGTCACCCCGATTCTGTACTTAAATTATTCAAAAGATTCAGAAAGGGGACAAGATTGGGGGTAGTTGAATACAGCCATTTTTTTTTTTACTCAAGTCTTGAGTGCAGTTTCTGACTGTTTCCTCAGTAGTGACTGGAGACAGGAGGGCCGTGACGAGGAGCGAGAGGAGCGCGAGGGCCCCTTCCGACGGGACGGTCCCCGCAGGGACGACAGAGGACCGAGGAGAGGCTTTGACGATGACCGTGGCCCGAGGAGAGGAGGGGACGATGATCGCCCCATGCGCAGAGGTTTGGATGAAGACCGTGGGCCCAGGAGAGGATTCGACGATGACAGAGGTACAGCTTAGGGAATTTAGGTGCATTTTAAGTGGTTAGATCAAAGTGGAAGTTATTAGATAATGGGCATATAAAACACTACATTTATTTTTGTCTTTCATGTTTTTATGGTTATACCCTGCTTTTAATTACTGTAATATCCTATACCTACCCACAGTGAGGAAATTCTTGTAGATTAATTTCACATTGTGGGACAAATAAAGGTTTTCTTGTCTTAAATTTTTAAGAAAGTTTAGGCAAATAATGGGAATGCTGTAGAAGGGAAGAAGTCCCCTTCCACTTTTGCTCTACAAGATCCCAAATATCTGCAAATATTAAGTCCTTTTATCATGCAGAATATGTATTATTTGCATGTTTCTCCCCGTGTCTGGGTGGGTTTCCTCCGGGCACTCCGGTTTCCCCCACCAACCCAAAACATGCACCATAGGTACTCCAGCTTAGGTCCTGACCAAACCGAAGCAAGAAGATCATGGAGATGGTCCCCGGGCGCCCTAATGTGTGTGCTGCCCACTGCTCCTAATATATGTATATATATATATATAGGATGGGTTAAAATGCAGAGAAGAATTTCTCCAGTGTGAGATCAATAAAGTTCACTTCTTCTTCTATTATGCACTATGAATTAGACCTGCACATTAATGGCAATCAATTAATTAATGGCAATCAACCCCCCCCCCCCCATAACTGTACTGCAACTACATAGTTTGACATCTATTCTCATTCTCAAACTTCTGTATATTTTGAATTGCATTTGTGTCCACATTTCCTCTTTAGACCGCGGTCCCAGGCGAGGTGACGATGACCGCCCTCTCAGGAGAGGGTTCGATGAAGACCGTGGGCCGAGGAGGGGCTTTGATGACGGACCCCCGCGCAGAGGCCTGGACGACAGAGCTCCGAGGAGGGGGGCGGACGACGACTGGGGCCCCAGGCGAGGAGGGGACGATCGGGACGAGCGCACCCCGAGGAGAGGCCTGGATGAGGGACGGGAACGCAGAGGAGACGACGACTCCAAACCATGGAAGCCCCTTGGACGCCCAGGTGAGAGACTTTCCTCATTTCCCATTTCCACATAGCCAGTGTTAGACAAACTTCATATAACTTACTTTACCTTAGAGTTTATTTTTTCATTTCTGCAGAAATGTGTGCTGTTTCTCACTTAAAGGTCCCATGGCATGAAATTTTCACTTTCTGAGGTTTTTGAACGTTAATGTGAGCTCCCCTACCCTGTTTAGCCCCCCCCCCCATGGTTAAAAGTTGCGAAATGTCTAAACTGAGCATTTGCGATCCTTTTCTTCGTTACAAAAAATCGGAGCTCAAACGGGCGAGTTTGAACAAGGCACCTTATTGACGTCAGATCGAAAAAAGAAATGCAAATGCAGTTCCACCCCCGTCTGTCTGTACTCAGCGTCTCTGTAAATCACGCCCAGAGAGTTTGGACTGCGAATGCGCTAGGCAATGCGAAATGCGTTTTTTTTATTTGCCTGGAGGCACGTCCGAGTGTTTCTAGGCTCGGAAGTCCTTTATCTGAGCCTCTGGACCTTTGAACAGCAGTGGTTTCATTTTATTTTATGTGGAAATGTGTTTATTTTTCAATGGAACGCTTCAAATCTCTCCCCCCGTGCAAAAACAAGGAAATGGATCAGCTGAGCGCTCAGAGCGAGAGCAGAGCGTTTGGCCACGCCCCCACCCTCTACTATTGGCCAGCTCTTTTCTCCTCATTTACATTCAAGCAACAACGCCCATTATAGAGTGTTCTGAGTGAGGAAAATTACTCTTTCTCATCTTATCTCTCTTTCTCATGCACTGAGTGTTGATTTTGAAGAAGGATTCATTTACAGTACAGGGGGTCCTCGGGTTACGACGGTCTCGGGTTACGACGTTTCGTGGTTACGAACGCGCCCCCGTTAAAAAAAAATATGTATATATTACGCGTCATTCCGTCTTACGCGGTTTAGCGTGGTAAGAGATGTAAACAAACACGAACGGCGCGCGGCGCATGGCGCAAGAATACGCTCTGTTGTGGTTGTAGGGAGAAGAAGACAGCCTCATGTGCGTGTCCAATGTGGGCGGAAGTACCTGATGTGGGCTCTGATCTGCTCCTATGAAAGCGGCAGTGATAACCAAGCAGCGTAGTGGTCTAATTATTGAGATGGAAAGGTTATTGGTGCTTTGGTTGGAAGATCAAAGACAAAATCCGGTTTACGACGAAATTCGGTTTACGACGAAATTCGGGTTACGACGCGTCTTAAGAACGGATCTACGTCGTAACCCGAGGACTCCCTGTATTAAGGAGCCATATAAAAGCAGCAAGAAGTACCATGTCATGGGATCTTTAAGTAAAAAATAAGAACATGACATGTCTTGGTAGTGTTGAGGTGTATGAAAAATTGGTAATGTTGAACAGTCGAAAGCATTAAAAAGCATTTAAATTACTACATTAAAAGCAGCATGGATTGTGTTTAATCATATTTGGAAAGTTATTTTGTTTTTTGCTATATAATCTTATTCTTAACACGACTCCTGCTCTTGTGCCAGGCGGTTGGCGTGAGCGCGAGAAGGCCCGAGAGGAGAGCTGGGGCCCTCCTCGCGGTGGAGATCGAGACGACGACGACGATGATGAAGGAGAGGAGAGATCTGACCGCTTTAGAGAACGACGCCAACCCAGGTCTGTACCATAAACATAATATAATTTTATAGTGGATGTGTTACACTGGTCTACAAGCAAAATGCTTCCGGAACAAAAGAAGTGAGATTTTTCTTGGTTTAGGTCACTAATAAAGAAAAACTAAGTCAGAAGTGCTGATTGGCTATAGTTTCCAAGATATAGTATTGGGTCAAAATAGGAAATTTATGCTAAATAAGGCAAAAACGGTAGTTGATCAGAAGGTACAGTGTGTCTACAAGCAACCAGTTCTGTCTGAAAGCCTGTCTGCACATTCCAATACATTCATTTTAATACGTCTACAGTTTTAACATAAAATATTTTTTGATTTCACATAAGCGAGATGTCTCGAAATTGTGTGAACAACCCAGTAACTTCTGTTATGTTTGTGGTGAAGTGACGTTTGCAACACAAAAGCGCAACATAACTGCAGTGGTTAAAAAGGCAAACCGCCATTACTTTGGCTGCAAAGTTGGAGATCAGGACAAAAGTTGGGCTCCACATTATTGTTGTAACACATGTGATACTTTAGCTTTTTTTTTCATAAGATATTCAGTCACCTGATGTCTTAAGATATTTGTTTATTTCTTGACGGATAAAGAAGTGCAAGTAAAATATTTTCAAAATATAAATATTTTAAAGGTCCCATGGCATGAAATTTTCACTTTCTGAGGTTTTTGAACGTTAATGTGAGCTCCCCTACCCTGTTTAGCCCCCCCATGGTTAAAAGTTGTGAAATGTCTAAACTGAGCATTTGCGATCCTTTTCTGCGTTACAAAAAATCGGAGCTCAAATGGGCGAGTTTGAACAAGGCACCTTATTGACGTCAGATCGAAAAAAGAAATGCAAATGCAGTTCCACCCCCGTCTATCTGTACTCAGCGTCTCTGTAAATCACGCCCAGAGAGTTTGGACTGTGAATGCGCTAGGCAATGCGAAATGAGTTTTTTTTTATTTGCCTGGAGGCACGTCCGAGTGTTTCTAGGCTCGGAAGTCCTTTATCTGAGCCTCTGGACCTTTTGAACAGCAGTGGTTTAATTTTATTTTATGTGGAAATGTGTTTATTTTTCAATGGAACGCTTCAAATCTCTCCCCCGTGCAAAAACAAGTAAATGGATCAGCTGTGGGCTCTGAGCTCTGAGCGGAGAGTTTGGCCATGCCCCCACCCTCTACTATTGGCCATCTCTTTTCTCCTCATTTGCATTCAAGCAACAACGCCCAGAATAAAGAGTTTGAGAGAGATATTTATGACTCTTTCTCATCTTATCTGTTTCTCATGCACTGAGTGTTGATTTTGAAGAAGGATTCATTTACAGTATTAGGGAACCATTAACTCTTTCTCTACCAGCCTGTTTTCAAAATCCTAACCCCTTGTCTACCGGAGATTCAGAGCATTTTCACTGATTTTTCAAGACTCACAGAATACTGAGTTCTTTCACTATATAAACGTAGCACACATCAAAATAAAGTGTTGACTCTCATCTTTCACCTGGAAAAAAAATTATGTTTCTAACCTTTTCGGTTCTCAAGTAATTGATAGTAGAACATAGCAAAGTTTCAGCAAAAACACTGTTTTTTGACAACAAATTTGAGAAAATGACCTTTTTGTGAAATACACCTTTTTGTGTATTACAAGCAGATAAGTGACTTTGACATCAATACTTATTGATTTAGTGACACCTCAAACATCTAAAATAACAGAGAAAGATTTTTGATTGCAAATTTTTTTTTTTAAATTTACAAATATAAGAAATAACTATATACAAATTGACAAAGAGAACAATCTTGAGAGAATAACAACAGTTACAATAACAACAGAACAATGTGTGCACGCGCGTGAACAATGTGTGCATGTGCGTGAACAATGTGTGCACGTGCGTGAACAATGTGTGCACGTGCATGTATGCGTGTGTGTGTGTGTGTGCGCGCGTGTGTGTGTGTGTTGTTGGCCTTCAGGGAGAGCGGCAAAGTACTGGCGAGCATAAAGGTTTGTCTGCTCAGTAATGTGTGCCAGCAGCTCATTCGTGATGAGGAGCTCAAAGAAGTCTGCTGGCACGTCAGACTTCAGCTCCGCTGCAGCGCTCCGGAGTCCAGGGGTGGCCGTGAAGGGAATCATGTTGGGTTCCCAACATTTTGTTGCCACTCCACACTTTGTGTGGCAGATGCACCACCTGTAAAATGACAGAAATGTACAACATTACCTAATGTAATTTTTTTGTATTGCTGCAATGTAATGGGGAGAATATATATATTTTTTTACCTTTCTTCTCCGCTTTGCGAGCAGAGGTCCCCACCCCTGCTCGCAAAGTAGGTCCTCTGCTGGATGAAGGCTCTGTAAATGGGAAATTCCTTCACATCAATAGTGGCATTTTACATATACAATTTTACATATACACACACACATACCCAAGCATAAACCTTTACATACACACACACACACACACACACACGCATAAACCTTTATACACATAGCTACGCACGCGCACACACGCACGCGCACGCACGCACGCACAGACACGCACACACACACACGCACGCCTGCATTCATTCACACAGTAGCTCCCGGACATTTGGACAAGAGGGAAAAAGTGCATGCAGGCAGGGAGGAGATAAAGTAAGTTCATTCATTGATTCACCACACAGCACGTAAACTTAGTTCTTACCCATCTCTTCCTCTGGAGAGGGGGATCTGCTTCTCCCAGAGGATCCCGACGGCAGCCGCTCATCGGGCGGCTCGGGGTCTGGCTCGCTGGACTCAAATTCGCTGTCCTCCGGGTCTGAGACCCGAATAGACATGGCCCCTGCCTCGGACAGACGAGATCTCTTTCTTGCCGTCCTTGCCTGATCCGGCGTGTCTCCGCGGTCCTGTGGTCCGGGACCTTAGGTCCCAAGACCACTCCGACCGCTCGGATCACTCCGTAAAAACCGATCGATTGTTAGCTGCCGTTAGGGAGCTAACGCCATATTGCTCCACTACTCAGTACACACGGGTGAGCGCTTCTGGGCTCTCCGCCCCTCGATCGCCAAACTAACACACACACGATCACCACCTAGGGGTTAGATGTGTGAATTACACCTTGAACTATGAATTACAAGTTGCTCCCGGACGTATCCTAGCAACCCCCGCTGAAAAACGGCTCTGACGTCAATCGACGTCTCGGTAGACTACGTCTGGAATCGCTCTGACGTCAAACGACGTCTCCAGTAGAGAAAGAGTTAAGGAGCCATATAAAAGCATCAAGAAGTACCATGTCATGGGATCTTTAAGCAGAATTGCCTAAATCTATTGTATAAACAGATGCTATTTTGATGTAAAACTATATCATTAAATATCTTGAATACATTAGCTAACTGGCACAGTTATCAATAGATTTTCAGTTCATCTTATCAATATAAATGAGATTTAGCCACTTTTATCTCGGGAGCAGATCGAGTCCAAAAATTTGTATACCAGTGCTATTCATTATAATCATTTGAATACATCGCGTTCAGAATGGTTTCCTCTGCAAGCCTCCAGTTCCATGAAGCTCATGTTATTATATCTGCAGTTTACTAAACATGTATTTTAATAGCATTTATTAGTTCCTTTACTATTAACTAACTGCTCTTTTCTGTGAGGCTTGCATCACAAGATTTAGACTTTGTTGCTTTTTTCTCTCTAGATGTTTAACAAAGCTGATTCTGTTATTTCTTACATGAAGTTGTTAATTGTGTGCCCCCCGTGCATTTGCAGAGACGAGGGTGTGTGGCGCCGAGGAGGAGACGAGGGGGGCAGCTGGAGAGACGCTCGTCGTGAGGAGCCGGAGCGAGACAGGGATATGGGCCGTGACCGTGACGACCGTCGTGATAGAGACAGAGACGATCGCCGTGGAGAGCGGCGAGACAGGGAGCGCCGTGATGACAGAGGACCACCCCGGGACCTGGATGAGGGTGAGCAAAAAGACTCTTAAGGCTACGTTCAGACTGCAGGGCTTAAAGCTCAATTCAGATTTTTTTTTTTGCGAGGTTGTTCACATTTCCAATTAAATGCGACTTGTATGTGATCTCCAGTGATCTCCAATGTGAACTTTAAACACCCCAAAAGTGTCCCGCATGCGCCTTGGAGGACACGACGAGGTCACATGCAGCGAGCGTGCTCAGTGTTTACGGAAGTCGCCTAATCATGGACACTAACATTGAGCACCTGGAGATTTTAAAGTTTATATTGTTTATTTATCTATCTGAAAATGCACATTAATCAACATCAAAACAATGTAAATGTGCCCGAGTTAGCTGATAAGAGCTAATTTGCATCGGTAGTCCCTTTGCCAGATGTCAAAAAGGCATCCTAAAAGAAAATACACTTAAAAAGTTACACATTAAAAATTACACAAATGTACAATAACATTACAGAAATACAATAAAAGTTTTAATGTTCACACATTTGTGTTTCTAAAAGCCACTTTTTAGTATTCTTTTAAAAAGCAGAGAATCAGGGAGATGTTCTGATGGCTTCAGGCACAGAGTGGGACGCTCTGATGGAGAAAACGGACTGACCAAATAGTTTTTCTATCAGGAATAATGCAGTCTACCCTCACTGCTCCTCTGGTCACTCTGCCCTCACTAGATCTAAAATTAACAAAGTCATTCAGTTGCTGTCGTACCGGAGCCAGAACATTTACAACTTATTTGTTTTAAGGAAGACATTGAGAAGGACACGGTTTTTGGCTGTGGCGTTTTGTGGGGCAGTGGCAGCAATGTCTGTAGAAAGAATGTGTTGGTGCTGAGAGTGGTGGGATTGCTATGTGCTTTGCTGCTTCATTGTCATGGAGTTCATACACAATTTTCGTATGACGAGAAGATTAAGATTAAGATTGGGGCTTTTAGCCTTTATTGGTCTCACACACAATGACACACAGTGACACACGGGAGAAATTTGACTTCTGCATTTGACCCATCCTTTTTCAGGAGCAGTGAGCAGCCGTCTTTTTCGGCGCCCGGGGGGCAGTACCGTGAAGGGTCTTGCCCAAGGACCCACACTGGTTAGCTCATTGCCCGGGGGGGGGTTTGAACCTACAACCTCCAGGGGGAAAGTCCATGACTTACCAGTTGAGCTAACCAGCCGTACAAAAGAAGAACGTTTGCGTACATTTGTGAGCGCCTTCTTGTACCACTCTCGCTTGTTGATGACGTGTAGGTCAGATGAACTCGACCTGGCCGTTCAGACTCGCATGTCGCAGAAGTCGCATGTCAAAAGATCGGATATGCATCGGTTTTAGGACCACATATCCAAGTGTCCTGGGTTGCCTTTGAAAAAATTGGATCTGTGTCGTTCAGACTATCATTAAAAGATCAGATACAGGTCGCATAGAGGCAAAAAAATCAGATTTGGGTCACTTCAGGCTGCAGTCTGAACGTCGCCTAAATATCATGTCCATCCTGTATTTTGCACCAACACCCAAGAAATCTTTGAGGGCCATCAGATCTAAAAAGGATCTAAGACAGGTCTAAAACATGACTGTTCCAGGCCTACACTAAAAAATCAACACACTAAAGCATGGATAAATTGGAGTCTGAAAATTCTGTAGAATGGTTTAATTAAATTTTACAGCATTTGTGGATGTTGTATGGTCATCCAGCAGGTGGCAGCATTCGCCAGCTAATGTAGTGCTCATGTTTTAAGAGGGAAAAAAGCTTTTGATTTCGTCTTCTGTGGAACTTTATTAGAATAATTGTGACTAGTCAAATGTTAAAATAATTGACGTCATTTAACGTTTTTTTTTTTTTTTTTTAATCCTATGTATAAATTTAGTAATTGTTTTTCTAGTCTAACTATACAAAAATGAATTAGTTGAAGATGTAAAGCTAGAATAATTTATGTTCTAATTCTCTTGCCTTTTTGTTACGTGTCAAAATTTATCTTAATATGAATTTGTTTTAAAAAGCGCAGATATTATAAATAAGCCATATTTGTATACATTTCATACAATAACTATTTTTCTTCAGGTGGTTCTTGGCGTCGTGGTGGTGGTGACGAAAAACGCGAGGAAAGGGAGCGTCCCAGAGAGCGAGCTCCAGAGCGAGACCGCGAAGAAGACAAGGCCTGGCGCACAGAGAAGGAAGCCCCTCGCCGTACCCCCAAAAATGAAACCGATGATGACGGGTGGACCACTGTACGTCGCTAATACATACAATAATACAAGATAAATATTAACAAATAACTCAAATGATAATGACTTTAAAATATATCTGCCATAAGCTTTCAACGGTGAATAAATGGCTACTAGCTTCTGATATTTGTGCATTTGCTTGAATGAAATATCAGTAGACTGTAGTTATTTTCCTGGAGTTTCTTTTATTAAAGTTTAAACAGAGGCTAATCTCACATTTTCTTCTATCAATTTGCGTGCACTTCTGTGGATCTGTGGCTGCAATGTCCACATCAAGCCTTTAATAAGAAATAAAACCTGTTTGCTCAGTCGCTTTGTCTTTTTTGTCTTTGATGAAGCAAGATCTTTATAGACATTCAAGTTTTAGATGAAGAAATTTTTCCAAAAGTGTCAAATCACATTCTCCAAACTGAAATATGCGACAGTGATAAATGCGGTTTGCAAATAGTTAGAAATCTGACTAAATCTGGTGTAGTTGGATTACACAATTGTTACATAGTACATAAATGGTTATCTTTTTATTAAACACTTGTTTTCTGTTTTACAGTATTTTTTTAACTATCTGCATGGACTGTTTGGTTTCTCTAGCTGTAAATGGATAGATGGGCCAGTTTAACATCTGACGCCACACATTCACAATGTTAACTAGCATAAAGAAAATGGTATTCTTTGTTGTGCCATTTCTACATGTCGAGCTCCGGTTATGCTATTTTATAAAGTCCTTTTTATAGCAAACAAAATGTATTTTTAGTGCTTCCTCTTTAAACGCACCCTCTGGACTGGCGTTAAACACTGAAAACAATGCCCCCAATGCAAATGCAGTCCAAATGTATTAATAAATGAAAAAACAAATACCCTCAAATAATGTGACTTCTCTTTATGGAATCCTTCTCCCATGCATCAATTAAATACATGTTTAAGACGTGGATTTAACATTCTTTCATTACATCAAATGGAGTAAAACTGAAGAAGCAGCTTGGATGAGCTGCGAAACGTATTCGACCAAATAAACTTTTGTCCAGTTGACAAATTGAATTTCTCCTTTTGCCATCAAATGGAATAGTTGAGCTTAAAGCTGCATTGTGGATTTGCGGTTGTACTCTTAAATGGAGAACTGTACCTTAAAATGTGTCCAACACAATTTCATTAATCTATGCAGAACTGTTGACCTAAAAAGTTGCATGAATTTTAGGTGTTATTTGGGAATGTTTGAATACTATACTATACTATACTATACTATATTTATACTATACTATAATTATACTATACTATAATTATACTATACTATAATTATACTATATTGTACAATACTATATTATACTATACTATATTATACTATAAGCTACTATATTATGTGCAGTATGAAATTCATTAGAGCAGTATTACCACCCGTGAAATACTCTACGAACACCTTATTTAATCCTACCTGTACCTTTGTATTTTATTATATTACATATTTTTTATTATATTGTTTACTTTTTACCCTTGTATTTTTATTGCATGCTATTAGTACTTCTCGACCGTCTTGGCGAGTCAACGGATTCTTCTGATCCTAAACATTTCATTGCATTGTTGACCTTGTGTTGGTGAGATCAGATAAGTTAAGACTTTATTGATCTCACAGGAGAAATTCACTTGCCACATTAGCTCCAGGCAGTTTAGTGCAAAGAAAGTCGGAACAAAAAAAGTGCATGCAGACGAGATAAGTTATAATAAATAAGTAAATAAGAGAATATAGAAAAAAAAATCCTGATCCTGCATATGACAAATAAACAATCTTGAGTCTTTTTTTTCTTTTTTTGCGTTTTCCATTTAACTTGCTGTTCTTCTCGTGGCCGCTAGAGGTCACCTGAGGTCCACGCGGGGCAGTTTGGACTTTTCTGACCACGCGCGTCCACTTCACTGTAAAAAAAAAAAGAAACAACAACACGACGTTAACACTCTGACGTTTGAGCAGAACAACAGGAGTTAAAATATCGCACAAAAAAGCAATTTTAATCAGCATATGGGCCTATTGTTACTTATTGTGTTTTTACAGTTTTTTACGTAAAGTTACAATAACGTTAGAATCAAAGGCTTTATGTGGGTCACATCTAAATACTAAAAGTTCACCATAATCTCTTCAATAAAGCCTTTGCAAAATTAGGATAGTGAAAAATCAAAATGGATAACAATACAATTTCATAATCTTGGACCATTTTAAAAACAAAAAAGCAAAATATTGGCTTTTGAGTAATATAATATGGTGTACTTTATATTGTTAATATTATTATATTTTTATTAGGAATACAATTTATTAGCCTTTTATAATTTTACTTCTATATTATAACAATAAACACATTAAATATAAAGCCTAACACACGGTGTGCTTTGACATTTCATTGTATTTTATAGGCCACTTCCTCTATAATAACTTTTACAGGCTAGAGTTAAAAAGAAATAAAATGTAAACAAGATGTTAATGACCTGTTTAACCTTTTCTGTGGTCGCCGTCGTTATGAGGCTTTATAGACGTCTTTTGTGGATAGACTCACGTAGCTTATGTGAGTTTGACACGTGTCCAGCGGTGCGCCCTGCCGTGCGTAAAGAGGCCGCGCTGACACCCACGGGTATTGCACCGAACACCTAAATCTTCTCCAAAACCTGTAATTTTCTTTGACAACGTCTCCAAATAATTTGAAAAAAAAAACGCGGTAAATGTGTTATAAAGTTTAATTCAACTTATTTTAAATTGAGTTAAGTTGAGTTTTGTGCGTAAATTCGCTCACGTTCAGCTGAAATAAACGAACCATTTGATGTAGCAAAACAATGCAGCTATAAAAGGAGGTCATTGTCGCTAAACGCAATCCGCACGGGGCCAAACACACTCTTAATGGAGCCGATTTGTAAACCGCGTTGCGCGTAATTTGGCGCGGCACTAACGCGGCTGAAGCTAAACCTTTAAAAGAGAAGAGGCCAAGTAGGAGTGTACCTGGAGCTCCCGCCGCGCAGACGAGTGTGTTTAAATGTCCTGGAGATATGGATGCGCGTGCCCGTGGGTGAGTGTGTGTGTGTGTGTCTGTGTGTGTGTGTGTGTGTGTGCGGCCGTGCGCGGGGAGCTCCTCTCTGGACGAATCCGTTCCGTGTCGCGCGCTCGAGTCCGCCTCTCCGCGCCCCTGCTTCCCGTTGACGCACTTTTTAAGCGTCTCTCCCAGTTCTCCACCTCAAGGCGAGCGGCAGCAGCGAGCGAGCGGCGGAGGCGACCAATCACCATGCCATTACAGTCTTCAGAGGAAGCTGTTTATGGGGCTGCAGCGCTAATTAGGCTCATGAACTAACAAGTCCGCCGTGCGAACCTGGCGAGGACATGTCCGTGGATGTACTGTGGGAGTAGCAGCGCTTTTACCAGGCTTTTCTCTCCAGCTCCGCGGTTCAAACTTCAGCGCATCAACTTTTTGGTTCTTCTTCTTCTTCTTCTCGCTGTGGAGTATTTTCTGAGCGACTCTCCGACTCGAGTTTAAACTGGGGAACCTGGACTATCACCACACCATGTTCCAGCCAACACCCAAGCGGTGTTTTACGATAGAGTCCCTCGTGGCGAAGGACAGTCCGGTGCCGGCGTCCCGGTCCGAGGAGCCCATCCGGCCCGCGGCGCTCAGCTACACCAACACGGGCCAAATGAACCCTTTTCTCAACGGCTTTCACCCCTCGTCCAGAGGCGTCTACTCCAACCCGGACTTGGTGTTTGCAGAAGCGGTGTCGCATCCGCCCAGCTCGGCCGTCCCCGTGCACCCCGTGGCCCCACCGCACGCGCTGGCCGCTCACCCGCTGTCCTCCTCCCACAGTCCGCACCCGCTGTTCGGCCAGCAGCGGGACCCGTCCACCTTCTACCCCTGGCTCTTGCACAGATACAGATACTTGGGCCACCGGTTCCAAGGTGAGTGTTTCTGGACAATTTTACGCACGAAAAAGCGCAGAGACAGCGCGTCAAATATGACAAGAGCCTCTTTTCCTTTATTATGCACAGTGACATTTATTTTCAAATTATGTCATTTGTAAATTATATATTTTTTTCAATTATAATTTAAAGATAAATCACAGATAATGGGCTATTTTTTATAATGATGCTCAAAAATTCATTATTGAAATCCCCTAAAATTGAAGTAGCCAAACATTTGTTATTAAAGTTATTAAAAAGAAATACATCGGACATTTTCCTTTTTTTTGTTTTGCTGAATAGCATAGAATAATTTAATTTGTGGTTTTTAAATTACGGCTAAATAAATCCATTTTTGTGCGTTTTTATGTAAATACTGTAGTGTGAATGTTTTTGTAAAAAGGCTATGAGATAATTTGTTGATTTTATTTTATATTTTTGGCCTATTCCGTGTTAAATTGAGGTCAAATAGTAAAAAAATATTCTTGTGATTATTTTTAGCAGAGGACACTTTGGATTTGTGGCTGCTGCTGTAGTCTGAAGTGGACATTTGAAAGGATAATGAGATTAGGGTCATTGTCGGTACGGCGTTTGACTGAATGGTGTTTATTTAAAGACATTTTCTGCTGATGTGAATGCACCTGTGGTTCATTTAAATTCAATTTAATTAGACCTTCATTTTTTTTACACGGTGTTTACGTGTTATTCGCTGCAAAATTTGACGAAAAAACGTGAAAATGGCTTGATTTTTGCTATTTTACGCACGGTTTATTGAGCATTTTAGGACAGAGAATACGAGTTTATGACATTAAATGAGCTGTTGTGAGGCCTTATTATAAGAGGTGCTAAAAATGCCTTTCTCTAGGAAATGAAACGAGTCCAGAAAGTTTCCTTTTGCACAACGCGCTGGCCAGAAAACCCAAACGGATCCGGACGGCGTTCTCCCCTTCGCAGCTGCTGAGGCTGGAGCACGCGTTTGAGAAAAACCATTACGTGGTGGGAGCAGAGAGGAAGCAGCTCGCGCACAGCCTTAGCCTCACAGAAACTCAGGTAAGAAGCGTTCACGTCCTAAACTGGTGATGGTTTCAGTTTTTAATCTCCCTCACCTTATTGAGTGTCATTTTCCTGCTGTTTTTGGATGGTTTTGGCGTAGCCGGTGCGTTAGGCTCAGGGCCTCTTGTACTTCTATTGTTTACAAGCTGCAGCAGACTTGGAGTGTCAGCCTCGATTTAATTACCACTGGCACGTATGAATAATCCAAACTACTGCATTTGTGTTTATCTGACCAGTATCTAATGTATCTAGTGCGTGTATTATAGTTACGAAAAAGAAAACGAAATTGTTATGCTTCAAAATGAAGCTTTCTGATGAAGAATTGTGACTGAAATGGAATGTTTTGATGAAATGTTTTATAGTGAATGTCTGGAAAAGGGAAGAAGGAAGCAGATAACATAAGATGACTCTTCTTTCTGCACACTTTCATGCAATATTTTGTATTATCATCACACTGTTGATGTGTTTTTATACTTTACGAATGAAATCAACAACAAAAAAAGAAAATAGCTTTGACATATTCCACCCACACCCGTGTTCATGACGCGTGAAAATCCACAGTTGCGCGTCTCAAAATGACTAATACAGTAATAAAGTAATGAGTTTAAATTTACAAAAACAATTTAAGAATGCACTGGATTTAGAGAGTGAGAGTGTTGTTTTGGTTTGTATTTATCTGGCAAAATCTATTTAATTTGTGAACTAAAAATAAATATATAAGGCTATCAAACAGTTAAGCCTTAAAGTGCAAGTTTGTCAATGAAGTTGTGGTTTTATGGAATATTTTGGTCACTTTTCATGAGCGTGTTGTGCGTTTTATCACAGTTTAAGCACGGTCATTTCTAATCAAAGTGAAATAAAGGTCATTATTATTGTAACCCCGGTGTGGCCGCTTGGTTTAAAGTGGTGTTGGATTATCCAGGCCTGCGCTCTGCTGCAGGCGCGTCTAAAAAAGGTCGAAAGTTTAGGGTTAGGTCATTCCCTGGTCCTTATTATGGTGCACTTCCTGCTCAAGTTCACTCTTTATTTATTGTAACGCGCTCCGTGGAAATATGGCACACATAATCTCATTAATCTCGATCTGTTTTTGCACCGTAGCATAAAAAAAATAATAATACAAAAAAAAAAAATCCCTCACCGTATGTGCCAGCGGGAGACAGGGGCTTTCTGTTGGACTAAACCCACCGTCATTGTATAGGCCTAACCTCATTTCAGGAGGGGTTGAATTACTTTATTTTGAGGGGGAGATTGTTGGCTTTCAAAACGGAGGTCCAAATTATCTAGTTAACCATATTATTGGACGGGCAGGCACAATGCTTGAATGGAAAAAAGGGGCGACGGTGCCGTTTTTGAACACCGTTGGATGGATTTGATGGATGCCGTGGTGTCTTTTGTCCCGCGCCTGGGCCTTTTTGGAGGAGCTGGAGTAGAAATTAAAACGTCCTTCGTTCAATTAGTCGCAATTAAACGCGTCCTGGCGCCGTTTAAACACTGTAGAGGCTGTGTATCGATGCAGATGTCATTATAACCCGCGGTAGGGCAAGTTAACACTGGACAAAAGCGAGTCAATTTAGACGAGCGTGCAATTGATGTTAAATGGCTGCCACGAAGGCTATAATTTATACCAATTTACGTGGTTACCAAACGTTCTGACCTGCTTTATTATAGTTTATGAGCCCAAATAAAAGCATTTATTACTTTCGTTCACTTTTACTGTAAAGGGTTTCATTTAAAATTTGCGCAATTAATGAGTTAGGGAAATGTTTGGAACCCTGCGTTTAAAATCAACGGGCTTGCTTAAACTTGAGTCAAATTCTTACTGTATAAAGGGCTTTTTATTCTTTGTTATTCCTTCTAATAAAACCCGGTTTCAAGTTGCTATTGACCGTTTTATTTTCCTCAGCTGTCTGTCTGTCACTGCGCCCCGCTCCGAACAAAGCGTCCCTTTTACGCGCGGCTTGTGGGTTTATCTTCTGACACTGATCCACTTCTCTGTCCTTTTTTTTTTCTTTTCCAGGTAAAAGTTTGGTTTCAGAACCGAAGGACGAAGTTCAAGCGGCAGAAGCTGGAGGAGGAGGGCTCAGAGTCGCAGCAGAAAAAGAAAGGCTCGCATCACATAAATCGATGGAGGCTGGCCACCAAGCAGTCGAGCCCCGAGGAAATAGACGTCACATCGGACGATTGAAATCGCCAGGCCCGGGCACAGAGACTGGACACGGGACACTGAGGGGGTAACACAAGCCAATGTCACATTTCAGATCTGCGGCAGCTGAGGGGGCGCACGGGCCGGGACCTGAACCGACAAACGCCCCACTAAAACTACCCCCACTCCACTCCGGACGTTTGCACTTCAGATATTTTATAAACAAAACCAAAACAACTGCTTTTGTAAAACTTGAACTGCATGGTCTATTTTTCTCCCCGATAGTTCTTTTTAATTTGACAAACAAAGAAGAAAACAGGTCATTTTTTCTTTTGAACTCATTTTCCACCTGAGAGATGTCGTGCTTCTTTTGACAAAGTGTGCAGTCTTTAATTCTCGTGTAAAAGTGATGTGAACAGTAGCGGTGCTGCGTTATAGTGTTTTAAAAAGACAAAACAGTTCTGGGAGAGCCACTGAATCAAAGGGAAGGTACAGGACATCCTTTCTCTCAAAGCTTTACCAATGTGGCGCTGCGGCCTCACGCGCTCACGCCAGGACGTGACCCGGACAGTGAAAGTGCCACAACGAAGGACTTAAACCAGACAAACTCCAAGCACTGAGCGTATTCCATGTACAGAAACGAACAAGCCTCTTTTACAGAATGTACATAATTTTTGTGTTTGTGTTAAGTTTGCTACAATTTTAACACAAAGTATACTTCCAAGAAGTATGTAATTGTCAATATTTTGTCAATAAAGTTTTATCAATATGTTGCGCGCAGTAGACGTTTAGACCTTTGATTTCTGATATTCTGTTAGGCCAACATTTACCTTTACGCACAAAAACACATTGTAAGGAACAAGCACAAAATATAAGTTGACAAGAAACAACAAGAGTTAAACAAATCTGATTGGTGAAGTTTGTGAAGATACGATGTGTTGTAAAATAGGAGCTGTTTGTTTTGGTTTTCACTGAGGGTCAGGGGCGGTCAGCGGGGTAAATGAGACGGAGGAGAGTTGGCACTGAGCAAGTGCCACTTGGTTTACGCGCCTCGTGCGCTTCGCAGGTGAAGCTCGAGGTGCTGCGCTTCAGGTGCTTTGGTTTTGGCGCAGAGGTGTCTGGTGCGCACTGGTACAGCCTTGGTCCTGGATCAGTCTGTCCCATATCCCTGTCCCAGCGCAGTGTCAGTCTGTGCGCTCTGTACAAAGAGCCCCCGCGCTTTTGTGAAAGTGCAAATCAGTTTGGGCAATTATCATGCGGCTAATGTGTACTGCCCAGTGGTCCTCTTTAATCTCTTAATCCACGGATCCAAGGGGCTCGCTTGGACATAATTTAGTACAATCTGACTACCCCTCGCGACGCGATAAGGGAAGGTTGCAGCGCGCCGCAAAATGGGATCTTTGTTTCAAATCTTGTCTTGCTCTGGACTGGAGCGGCTCGGGCCCAACTGAAAGGATGTTATTTACAGCAAACAAAGCGGCTGCATTTTAAACCACACATTTGAAATGGATTATTTTTTTTATTATTACACTGCACGAGGCCACGAGTGTGTGCTTTGTGGCTGGAGGTGCACGTGTTGGTTTAATTGTTTTAAAAAGCTGTTTTTGAGGTTTGGGCAAATGGGGAATTTTAATCGGCCCATAGATTATAACTGCAATAAAATCTTTAGAGAATACCATTAGCTTTGAAAAAACCTAAAAGCTTTATTACAGCCCCAGCTTTGAAACGGGGGGATTAGAGGCCTGAAAGGGTCCCACAATAGTCAGAAGAAAAGGTTTCATGCTAATGAGGTTAATGCCCTTTGTATCTCCGGACTCCACAACTTCATTACTCCTATCTCGGGCAACACGGAGCCTCACAATCCACTCGAGCTGTTCCCCAGCCTGCCTCCAAAGAAGGATTTGATAGCAGTCCTGTTCAAACCAGATAATTATATCTTTTCAAGTCGGCATTAAGATAAAGAAAAGTGCAGTGGAGGCGGCGAGCCTTGATCCGCCGCAAAAACAAATTTGGCGCACTCCATGGACGCACAGGAGACGCAAAATCTCATTAGCGGAGCGCAGCGCATTCAGCTCAGATGTTTGATATTAGACACAATAATATCCTTTTTACAAATTTACATGTTGGGGTCTTTTCCACAAAAGTGCCACGGAGTCTCTTATTTTTATCTAACAAACAAAAATAATAATAATATATTTAAAACCCACTGTTGCCATGGGAACACATTTAAGTGGTTTTAACCACAGCGCGCTTTATAATAATATGGATAATATTTCTATAAATGATTCGCACCGTGTCCATGGTTACAGGTATTTCAAAAGCAGATGTTACATAAGAATGCATTTATTCACATTAACTAAATATTATAGGCCTGTAGCCTGTGCCTTCTGACTGTTCAGAACTAGTTTGTGAAAATGGACATTTATGACTTCAACTCGTTTGCGTAAAAATGGCAAACACGGGCTTTATTCAAGATTCAAGATTCAACATTCTTTATTGTCATTATGCAAGTATAACAACATTTTGATGGACTCCCGGCTACAGAAGTATAAAAATACAACAAGCATAAAGATAAAAACGATCATAAATAGATTTAAAAAAGCATCATAAATACAGTTCCAGTAGTGTAAAGTGTCTGCAGTGTAAAGTGGGTGTTGCAGTAGTGCCAGTCAATTTGGTTTATAAAGCATTCCCCAAAGTTGTGCTGAACTTCTAATACACTTAGTACCAATATTACCATTTTTATGTAGAAATAAGCCTAACCCGAGGTTATTGTAAGAACAAACTAAAATCAAGCTAAAATTGCGTGCGTAAAAATGAAAAGCTGTTCTAACATTAACATGACATAAAATGTACCTCGCCATTACGTCTTTGTTGCTTGAAACGCTCTTTACCTTCTTATTACCGCGGAGTGCACGACATGAAAAGGAGGAATCAGTTCAATATCAAACCGTGTCTCCCTCACCGAGATACGCCGCTCAAACTGGGATGATACAATTACGAGCCCATTTCCACATTGTCTGAAATATTTGGGCGTCCTTTTGGACACGTTTCGCATTAAACATTTAGCTCGCGACGTCGTGAAATGATTATCCATGACTGAAAAGAGTAGGAGCTCCTATCAAGTGACCTCACTGACCCAAAACCTCTAATCTGCAATTAGTAGCTATAATTACGTCCGCTGACACCGCTAATGTGGAGAGCAGCCGGGCCATGCAGGGAGGGAGACGGGGAAAGGAAGCAACACGGGCCTCGTATCAGCGCGTCCAGAGTCAATAATTGATCGAAGGGGGATCTCTTAAGTTGGTTGGAAGTGGCTTTTGAGAGACTGGCTTTGGATAGTTTGTCAACATAATGTGCGTAAAAGTAGACCCGAGCGAGCACGCGTCCACCTATCCGCTTACGCACACACGTTGTTGTTTAGGGCCTCCACGCTGGTTCTTTTTTATTTGGGGGTGGGGTGGGGTGGCACCTGTCGACCGCACCGTCCACGTCCCGGGCCTGGTCTGTCACAGGGCGTAACGTCAGGCCTAACTTGATCCTGCCCTGTCTCCCAAATTGCTTCTGAAAGTGATCCCTTGAAACGAGAGCCTATTCCTTTGGCCTTGACATAAGGTGCAGCGATAAATATACACGACTAATGAGCAATTACTATACAATCACCCTCCAAATGGCTTACATAATTATAAATTAAACATCTCTCCGCCTCAGATTAGGTTTCTGTATTATTAATATAGAAAGAGGGGCGTGCGCGTTGCAGCCAGGATGATTTGCTCCCATGATTGTGTTTTCCAAAGCGCAGCAATTTCCACGTTGCCATCGGCTGCTGTCAGCACTTAACGCGACGTGTACACCGGACTTTCCACTGCGTAAAAAACTGAATTAATTAATCCCTTTTTTTTATTGTGAACGTTTCACAATTTACTTCAGGAGATTTCAAAGCAGATGAAGGTGCGTCATTAAGCGCGCCCCAGGCCCTACCGCGTCTATACCAACGCGATTTAAATAGCATAGATCAGACGACTCATTTCACCAAAAAGTTAACATTATTATATTTAAGATTTTATTAAAAGTCATGGCTATTATTTTTTTTTTTCATTTCATTTTGGTGAACTTTATAATTTGACTTAGTTGGACATGGGCAGCAGATGTGACATACTAGAAATAATTCAGTAACAGTTAGTAATTACGATGTTTAAAACGGACCAAAACGTGTCTAAATTTCACAATAGTTAGTACAAATAAATAACAACTTCCTTATTTTGGTAAATGCATGTTTTAACTTCCAGACAAACTCCTGTTCCTGTATTTTGGATGTATTTTTCTGCATAAGTAGGCTTCTCGTTACGCATCACTTCATGGAGGACTGTTTTTTGTAGTCAAATTTTGTCTACAAACTGATGTAATCCCACCAAATCAAGTTTAAAAAAACCAAAAAATAACTAATTTGCACTTAAAAGCTCTTAAAATTCAAATGATCATCAACATTTAAGATCATTTTGTGTTTTTTATTGCTAAAGATCCCCTTTTATTTCCTCCTCCAGTGAATGTATTCAGAGGAGGTCACAGCTTGTAAACACAGGCAGTGCTAATGCTTGGCACCAAAAAGTGATTGTTAATGGATGGATGAAGCCAAGTGCCTCATTACAAGATGCCCTCGCTGCAGTTTCACGTTGCTGCCGCCAAACTCCAGTAAGGAGCCAGGAAAATATCCCCTTTAATATTCACAAAGTTATTTTATTTTCCATAGCCGGTGTGCCAAACAGATCTGCTGCTGTCAGAAATAGTGTGTGTGAAAGATATCATGGCTTCAGTATGCTGACATTTTGAAGGAAAGGAAAACTTAACCCTAGTACGCATTTTATTTCTTTACCTGGATAACAGTTTAATTTATTTGACAAAAGTTAAAGAAAATAGTGAAAATTAGTACAAATATTGACAGATACATGACCGAATTATTTACTGGAAATTTGTAAGCGCGTGAAAATATGGAAACATGTAAAGTACACAACAACAATTACATAAAACGAAATCATTTACATATTTTAAAGGTGCTCTTTTCCCATTTCAGGCCCAGTTAGTGACATTAAACTAACATAATCTTTTAGTTTTTGGAGAAATTACAGTTCTAGCTTTGAATGGCTGAATTATATTCATCGCCATAGGCCTACATAACAGGAATGAATACTACAAAGCACACAAGAACGTTTATTTTCAGTTAAGAAATGGCATAATACATTTCCGTGACTTCAAAAATTGATCATTAATGTTTTGGGAAAGTTAACTCTGAGTGAAAATAAGAATATATGACTATTCATTATAATGGTATTTATATTTTCGGTTACTAGTTTTCAAGATTCCAGATAGTAGGTAGGATTAAATAACGTGTAAGTAGGTGGTAATACTGCTCAAATGAATTTCGTATTGCACATAATATAGTATAAGTATTGCACGTGGATTATGAAGCAGGTTATTGCACAGGTAGTGAAAGGGGCCCAACAACAGATCCAGTTTGGAGCAGGTGGAAAACTTTTGCACACAACCACTGTATTAACTTGCAAATTAACCCCACCTATACAAAATGTATGCACCAAAACCTACAGAACTACAGTATAACTACTTTCAATGACACAAACTTTCGCTTTCTTTCCTTTTAAACAACATTCTTCAGTTTGTTTTTTCCACCTGCTTCACCTTGGCTCATTTCCCATCAAGCTTAGCGCTGACACCGTCCCATTGCTATGCATCCAAAATGGCTCTGCTGGTGTTTTGATCTTTCCCCCCTTTATTAAGAGACTCCCCCCTTCCTCTCTCCCTCCTTCCTCGTCTCTCTCCTTCTCAAACACATTTTTGTCTGTATTATTTGCATGTAAGTGCCGTGTTTCCACATATTTCCGGATACGCAGAGGAGAGCGCGGGTCCTCTCCGAAGACATTTTATAGGGTGTATCTATTGCTAGCGTTCCTCTTTGGACCGCTAATGCCTAACATATGGTCCACTGTACACCTGATCAAATACCTCAGGGGCTCTGCAGTTTGGAAAATCCTCAATTCGCTCCCTAAATAAAACAAACAAAGGCTTCACTAAATATATCACATGTGCCTGCTGAACTATTGGATGTCTCTTGACCCCCGAGTACCCTCCAACGTCATTAGCGTCGGCGGCTAACAACATGGCAGGTACACGGAAAAAGCGTTTACCCCAGAATTTGGGAGATAGGGTTGTGTTTTAAACATCCCATATTACACAAAATTGAGTTTGAAGCCATGTTATAATGTTACCTCCTCAAAAACATACCTGGAGCTGTGTTTTGTTTCATTCACACGTGTTTGAGGAACCATTTATTCTTAGTTTGTTTACATCTCCAAAGCTCAAAACGCTCTGTTCCACCTTGTGATGTCATGAAGAGATAGTTTTCAAATTAACAGCTACTTTTTACCTACCAAGGTGTTTTCTGGTTCAGAAAAGAAGCTACAGGGTTTGTATTTTTAAACATGTGCCAATGAAACGAAACGAAACTCAGGTAAGAAAACCTGATTTATCATGTTTTGCCACCGGTCAAAACAAACTAATAACCATTTATTATTAGTTCGTTTACATCTCCAAAGCTCAAAACGCTCTGTTCCACCTTGTGATGTAATGAAGAGATACTTTTCAAATTAACAGCTACTTTTTACCTTTAGTTCAGTAAAGATGGGCAATTCCAGGTCAGAAATGATCCAAATGATTCTAGTGAAGGTGTGTGGAGTTGAAAAACACAGTAGAGCACTTCCTGTATTACCACATGACATCACAAGGTGGAACAGAGTGTTTTCTGTTTCAGAGAAGAATCTACAGGGTTTGTGTTTTAAACATGTGCCAATGAAATGAAACTAAACTCAGGTATGTTTGCAATGAGGAAACAACATTATGATAAAACGAATAAAAATAATCAGAAAGTAGCGTAATATGGGCCCTTTAATCATTGCATTTAAATGTATCTGTTGATAAAATTGTTGTCCAAGAACAAAATATAACTTTAAAATAAAAAGAAAACCTGATTTATCATGTTTTGCCACCGGTCAAAACAAAGTAATAATCATTTATTATTAGTTCGTTTACATCTCCAAAGCTCAAAACGCTCTGTTCCACCTTGTGATGTCATAAAGAGATAGTTTTCAAATTAACAGCTACTTTTTACCTTTAGTTCAGTAAAGATGGGCAATTCCAGGTCAGAAATGACCCAAATGATTATAGTGAAGGTGTGTGGAGTTGAAAAACACAGTAGAGCACGTCCTGTATTACCATATGACATCACAAGGTGGAACAGTGTTTTCTGTTTCAGAGAAGAACCTACAGGGTTTGTGTTTTAATGAAACAAAACTAAACTCAGGTATGTTTGCAATGAGGAAAAAAACATTATGATAAAACAAATAAAAATAATCAGAAAGTAGCGTAATATGGGCCCTTTAATCATTGTATTTAAATGTATCTGTTGATAAAATTGGATCCAAGAACAACATATATTTAAAAAAAAACTGATTTATCATGTTTTGCCACCGGTCTCTCACTATTGTACTGAATTCAAACAACTGATTTCAATGATTTCAACAGCCTGAACCACAAATTTAAACATACACAGACATACATTTACGCAAAGAGGCGAGTAGTTCTGGTGGTGAAGAAGAAGGGGAACTGAAGAGGCTGTCAATTTTGCTGCTGCAGAGTTAGAATAAGGACGGTGCTCATACGTGGCACAGCAAGTGAATTTAAGAAACAAAACGTTCAACCACAAGACACGCACAATGTCATTCAAGTATATCATTTAGATCGGGGGATTAAAAGTGTAGAAAAAATTTAAATCTTAATATTGTTATTGGTAAATCGAACAACAAAATGGCGAAAAGAAACCTTATATCAAGCTATATGTAATTTTTATGCATGTTTTTCATAATTTGGTGTCTATATGTCTTGTTTTCCTCGATAAAATAATATATCTACATGGAAGTTTACCTTTTTCAGTCTCATAATGTACAGTGTTTTGTTTTGGAAGACGCACATATTGAGACCATATTTATGTACAGTAATGTTCTAAACCAAGTCCGATTATCTGTGTAATTGGGAGATAGGTGCAGAACTTAAAAACTTACTCAAACAGACCACATATTTCTGCTAAAATCCCGTCTCTTGACCTCCCTGTGCCCTCAAACATCATCGGCACAGACGGCTATAGCACCATGGCAGCGAGCGTACCGGATTTCATAATTGTGCCTTCTGCTGTACAAACTGGATACAAATTACAGAGGCCATATTTTACTTGCAGGGCTAATTCTCCGGGCTGTATTTTTGCAGATAATGATGACATCTAAAATGAAACATCTGTGTCCAGCGCGGAGTTCTTTCAGTTTAACCCAGTGTTTTTGTTACACGGGAACGCTCCTGCACACCTGCTCCACTTAAAACAACAAAATTTAGATTAGGATTCACTGCCCTACTTTCAAACTTGACGCCATATGTGGAAATTTTGCAGAAAAGTGCTATTCTGAATTGTATACCTTAAAGTATTTGACTTGAGTAGAATTATACTGTGTAAATAGACTAACATACACTAATTAAAGCTGCATTACGTAACTTTTTGGGTGGGGGTCCGTCACCTGCTTGTTTGGATATGTCATTGCTCTCCTTGAAATGTTCCACAGTATAATATTAAACAAGAGTACTTTACTTTTATGTGTTTACAAGTGGTTTTATAGCTCAGAAATATCGGGAAAAACAGGTTCTGACTGTGAGCGGGGTCGCCTCTCCACAGATCTGACCTTTAGCTTGAGCCTCCACCGGAAAAGTTACACAATGTACCTTTAACTACCAACAAATGTGGAAATTTGCAGAAAAAAAGTGCTATTCTGAATTGTACATATTAAAGTATTTGACTTGAGTAGAATTATACTGTGTAAATAGACTAATATACAGTAATTAAAGCTGCATTATGTAACTTTTTGGGTGGGTGTCCGTCACCTGCTTGTTTGGATATGTCATTGCTCTCCTTGAAATGTTCACTACTTTACATTTATGTATTTACAAGTGGTTTTATAGCTCAGAAAAAACAGGTTCTGACTGTGAGTGGGGTCGCCTCTCCACAGATCTGACCTGCAACTTGATCTGGTTTGGTCTCAACAAAGATAGAAAGGTTTAATAACATCATGATGGAGAAAAGCATTTGACGGAAAAGTTACACAGTGTACCTTTAACTAACCACAACAGGTTTAACAAACTGCAATTAACACCATTTAAATAGACAACTTAAAGTTCTCAAGAGTCTGTTTTGTGTAATATACAGGGTTACGAGGGTTCCTTTAGAAATGTGTTCTGATACAGTTACTAGTTACTCCTTAAAATATGTGTTCAGTAACGTAATCCAAGAACCATAATATTAGGAATATAAGGAATATAACTGGATGACTTTAACATCAACAACAAGAAAACAATAAAATGACTTACTCTAGTGCATTATAAAAGAAATTGGGGAAAGCTATTTTGAGCAGTAGCTTATAGTCCTACAATGAAAGTGCATCAGTGTTGACCACATACAATTTATTTAAAAATAAAATAATGTCGAAATTTCCACCTGCTAAATGCGTTCTTCTCAGTCGAAGCCATGCCAGTTCCAAGTTTGTTCCATAGTACTGCCAGTGTGTCTGTACGAAAAGTTTGTTGTGTTTTCCTTCCATCTCCTGCTTTAAATGAAAAAAATTAAATAACATAAAATGCTTTCAAATTGTAATCCTGCTAAATAATCCCCATTTTCACTAAATGTACCTGTAATCTGAGTATAATCTGAGTGTAATCTTCTTTCCTTGTAACTGTAGGGGAATACAGTTACCTTTTTTGGTATCCTTTTACTTAACGCCATTGCTTGTTTTCTGTTACTCCCCAAGTCTGGTAACACTGGTCTACAAATTTTTGGATTCGATCTGTTTCCGAGATAAAAGTGGCTAAATCTCATTTATATTGATAAGATGAACTGAAAATCAATTGATAACTGTGCCGGTTAGCTAAAGTATTAAAAATATGTAATGATATAATAATAATATATATATTATATATTAATATTAGGGCTGGGAATATTAACGCGTTAATCGCGATTAATCGCAAATCGCGATTGATCGCGAACAATTTTTTTAATCGCGATCAGAGTTTGCCAGCATTTTCCGCAATTCTACCATCCATATGCAGCTCATTTGGTTGTATTAATTAAACTCATTGTGCCGAGTTTTTTTCTACGCATCCGTAGGCAGCTCGAGCGGGCTTCAATCATTTATTTACAATTTCTCAAAGTAAGCACTATTACTGGTTCATTGTTACTTTTTCCTTTCTCTGCACTTTTTTGAAATAAAAGAAATGGTGAGAAATACTTTGCATTGTGAGTTTAACTTTAGATTCGAACGGTCTTACTGCAAGATATCAATTTTAAACATGCAAAATAAATCACGATTAATCGCGATTAACTATGAAATTTCTGAGATTAGTTGCGATCAAGAAAATTAATCGTTTGACAGCCCTAATTAATATATGTTAAAACTCTAGACATATTAAAATGAATGTATTGGAATGTGCAGACAGGCTTTCAGATAGAACTGGTTGCTTGTAGACACTGTACCTTCTGATAAACTACCGTTTTTGCCTTATTTTGCATAAATTTCCTATTTTTACCCACTACTATATCTTGGAAACTATAGCCAATCAGCACTTCTGACTTACTTTTTCTTTATTAGTGACCTAAACCAAGAAAAATTTCACTACTTTTGTTCCGGAAGTGTTTTGATTTCAGACGAGTGTAATATAGGACTTTAAATGCCATACAGTGTAACATTCCAATAAGTATTCCAATAACATCTCTATGGAGACAAGCAAGGAAACCTTAAATTACCAGCACTTGTCTTTATTTGGGTAAACTAAAGTACACAAAAAGTAGCCAAAAATACAAAAAATCAAGCCGACAAGACATTTTTACTTGGAAAAACAAATGCATATTTTAATATTTGCTTTGACATTTAAATAATGCAGTTAGAACTCTTAAAACACTTTTTCAAATTATGTCACAACAAACTTGTCATGTTTAATAAGTTTTAAGTCAGATGCCCTTCCTTTTCGGTCATAAATCTCATAGTTTTAAGATTATTCTTATATGATTACAGTTTTGGGACTTTTCTCCATTCAAAAGATATATATTTTTGTATTGTTAATCGCTATGGCTACGTTCCTAGTTTTTATTATTATTCTGAAACCCCTGGTGAGGCCCATTTGTCATTGATTATGTTGCCATCTTGCTAGAAACCCACGTGAAACTATGTGGGAAATATTAACCCATGTCATTTTCATATAAATAAAAATATAATAAAAACACACGTATTATAATTGGCAATTTCTCCACTGTGATTTTTAGGATTTTCTCTCTTGGATAGACCGAAGCACTTTTCAGAAATCACATGTCAGGACTAACTTACCATGTGTATTTTTCACAGAACCCGATCACACACATCAACACTGAAACCATCCAAAGCAGTGTCTCAAAAAGCCTCTTAAATTTTCCACTCTGGCCCTTCATCTCAGCACTGTCCTAAATGTGGCTGCAATTAGACTGTAATGTAATCTGCCACTGGGACAGACAGGTGAAATTATGGACACCTGTTACCCCTCTCGCTGTCTCCCCCTTTTGGTCGCCGGGAGGGAGAGAGCAAAAGTCCACCCCCCAAAAACCCAAAATATATCCAGTTTCTCTTTAGTCTGAAGACTTTAGCACTGGAGTTGGACAGGCCCTGTGTTATGAATGGGAAGATAACGGGAAAATGCTCATTAAAGTTGTATCTAATGTATTTTTTTAGTGAAATTAACAAATTGTGTTTATGCCAGAGCATTGCATAAATTTGACATTTTAGCTTTGTGGTGTCAGTGTTTGTTTTTTACACTGTGAGTTTCATATGCGATTCTGAATATGCATTCTTTACCTTTGCTTTTTGAACTTTTGTATCAAGTCATTGAATCAATAACCATTTTAAATATTTCAAAACATATTTTAAAGGTCCCATGGCATGAAATTTTCACTTTCTGAGGTTTTTGAACATTAATGTGAGCTCCCCTACCCTGTTTAGGCCCCCCCCCCCCCCCCCCCCCATGGCTAAAAGTTGCGAAATGTCTAAACTGAGCATTTGCGGTCCTTTTCTGCGTTACACAAACCCAGTGTTGAAACGGGCGAGTTCGGACAAGGCACCTTTTTGACGTCAGATCGGCAAATGCAGCTCCAGCCCCTCCCTCTGTCTCTGCTCAGCGTCCCTGTATATCCCGCCCATAGAGTTTGGACTGTGAATGCGCTACAATGCGAAATGCGTTTTTTTATTTGCCTGGAGGCACCTGCGAGTGTTTCTAGGCTCGCAGGTCCCTTACCCGACCCTCTGGACCTCTGAAATACCAGTGGTTTAATTTTATTTTCTGTGTAAATATGCTTTTTTTCATTGCAAAGTCTCCCATCTGTCTCTCACGGAAGAGTAGACACAGCGGAGCCAAGCTGCGCTAAGCTGCGGGGGAAACCGCCCCCCTCTCCTCAGCCAATCTCTCTGTCCTTCTCATTTGCAGTGAAGAAGCAACACCCACAATAAAGAATTTTAGACACATATCTAGCCTCATGAAGACTGTCAGAGTCATATCTCATGCAGTGAGTGTTGATTTTGAAGAAGGATTCATTTACAGTATTAGGGAACCATTAAGGAGCCATATAAAAGCATCAAGAAGTACCATGTCATGGGGCCTTTAAAGGTGGCAAAAGGAGAAATTCAATTTGTCAACTGGACAAAAGTTTATTTGGTTGAATATGTTTCTCAGCTCATCCAAGCTGCTTCTTCAGATCTGGTTAGATGCTCTTGAACACTGTCTATATCTGCATGAAGGGAGGAGCTAACTACAATTTCAAGATTTCAAAGCTTTTATTGTCATATGCACAGTAAATAAACACGTTTCCCTGTACAATGAAATTCTTACTTTGCTGCCCACTCTGGGTGCCAGGAGCAAAAAAATAAAAATAGATAAATAAGATAAGAGAAGCATGTAAAAAAGTATAATCAAATAGAAACAATCTTTACCGAATATACACTCTGAAAAATATAGGCTAGGTGCTATGTACATATTTACAGATAATGTGAAAAGGCAGGGTTTGAAAATCCTACAGGATGACGAGCACATTTTGCACAGTGAATATGAAATACTGCCATCAGGAAGAAGATACAGGGTCCCAAACTGTAAAACAAATAGGTTCAAATTTTCATTGGTTCCCTGGTCAATTAAACTACTGAATAGTAGGTCTTAGCGGGTGTGTGTATGTGTGTGTGTATGTGTGTGTGTGGGGATGCAACTTTTCTGTAGGGTTTTTATGTGTTTTTATGTGTGTGTGTGTGTTTTAAACAGGTTTTACTAACAATGGCAGTCTTTTTATATGTTGCATGTTTCCTTTGTTCATGTATTATACATGTTTCTTATGTGTCCGTCTGCTGTGCTGTTTTTAGTGTTTATTATAAATCACACTCTCTCATGTCCAAGCAAAATTTCTCTCCTGAAGAGACAATAAAGGCTTATCTTATCTTATCTTATCTTATGTGCAACATTAGTTAGTAAAAAAAACGGGGTGTAAAAAAATGGGGTGTAAACATTGTTGATATCTGATATCTGGTCTTGTTAGTAGAACCTTTCAGAGCCATAATGGTGTTTTCACACCTCTGCCCCTGACCTGCTGCCCTATTGTTTTCTTTGTTTTGATTCAGGTTTGAGGATAGAGTTATAGATGGGAAATGGGAACAAATGATGTCTGAGACCTACATTTCTGTTCAAGGAAGGATTCTCTTTCTTGACAAAAATACAGTCTTTAACTCCCCTCTCAAACCATTTCTTTTCTCTGTACCTCACTGTCCTCAAGGGAGTGGTCAGAGGTTTTTTGGTGGAGATATACGGCAGAAGGAGGTCCACTCTGGCACGCCCCTCTGTGTTGGTACATCCTCTTGTGAAGTGGCTGTTTTGTTTCTCCAGTGTAGCGCTCACTGCAGTCTTCACTACACTGAATGGAGTAGACCACATTTCTTTGTTTGTGGCTCGGTGTTTTGTCCTTTGGGTGGACCAGTTTTTGTCTTAAAGTGTTTGTGGGTTTGAAATAGACTGGGATTTCATGTTGTTTGAAAATCCCCTGTAGTTTTTCGTAATGGTATTTTAAAGGTGTAAGTTTTCACCTCCTGCTTGTCTCAGCGGAGAGAGGTTTGCCCTGTTTAGAATGTTCCACAATACAGATTTAATATATCTTGCATTCTTTTCAAATACCAGTGGTTTATTGATTGAAATACCTTGAAAAACATAAATCTTTTGGTGGCCATTCCACAGAACTGACTTGTAACTTCATGGAGATAAATAAGGCATATATTATGTGATTTTCTGATCTGTTATAATGTTATTTCCTCACCTCATATTGTTTCCTCATGTTTTTAAACCCTATACACCATTGCTAGACTCGTTTGGGTGATTTCAACCCAGAATTTGCCATTGAACTAAAGGTAAAAATTAGCTATTAATTTGAAAACTACCTCTTCATGACATCACAAGGTGGAACAGAGCATTTTGAGCTTTGGAGAAGTACTTATAATAAAGGATTACTCAAACAAAACAACTCCAGGTATGTTTTTGAGGAAGAAACAGCCTCATAACATGGCCTAAAGTTCTCAAGAGTAAATTTTTGTGTAATATAGCTATTATAATGCCATACAGTGTAACATTCCACTAAGTATTCCAATAACATCTCTATGGAGACAAGCAAGGAAACTTTAAATTACCGGCACTTGTCATTATTTGGGTAAACTAAAGTACCCAAAAAGTAGCCAAAAAATATACAAAATTCAAGCCAACAAAACAGGTGCTCATTTGTTTACTAGTTCCATTCAAGACATTTTTAATTGGAAAAACAAATGCATCCTTTAATATTTGCTTTGACATAACGTACACTGGCTGTGGTCCATGTTAAACCTTTTGAAACCTTTTTGCTTTTATTGGAGCCTGAGTGAACTTTGCACGCCTCAGACATTAAGTAACTCTGTGTCTCTTAATACGCTTCTTATTGATGCTTCTGAGTCAATCTGTAACTTTATTAGTCAATGGTTCCAAACCTTACAGTATCTCACCCTCTTTAAATACGGACTTTGATTTAACTATGAACTCAGACCAAAAGCGTAGCGTAAAATAACAAAGAGGCTACTCACTGAGCCTTTTAAGATGCAAATATGTAATGTTGGTCAAACCGTTATGCCAAAACCAATTACTTTTCATGTAACACTGAACCTATTTGAAACATGGGTGCATAATGGTGCCAGTACTCTGCAGAAATTTGTTTCTCAGGTTGAAGAGGGCTAAAATATTCACAAACAGTATTTCAGATGGGGAATTAAACCATGAACATAAGCTCAATCCAGACCAGGACTAAACAAGGACTCTTACGGGACAAAACCACGTCAGAAATGCGAATGCATTCTTATGTGATTATTATTTTATTGTATTTTTGTTTGTTTATTTCATTCATAAAGTATAACAAGACATCAACAGTGTGATGACAATACAAAAAAAAATAATGAAATGGAGCAGAAAGAAGAGTAATCTTATGTTATGGTAATATCTTTATATAGCGCTTTTCCACCTTCAAGGCACCCAAAGCGCTTTACAACAAGGAACCAATCACCCATTCACACACACATTCACACACCAATGTACGCAGACACTGGGGGCGAGGAGGGTTAAGTGTCTTGCCCAAGGACACAACGGCAGCATTCATCTGTGGGAGCTGGAATCGTACCAACCAACCTGTGGGTCAGTGGATCTGACCGCTCAACCACTGATGTTTTTGAGCGGATTTGAGCGGGATTTGAACTGCCAACCTTTGGATCAGTGGACAAACACTCTACCAACTGAGCTACTGCCGCCCATATCTGCCCCTCTTCCCATTTCCAGACACATTAACACAGATAGTGACTACAGTATAAAACATTTCATCAATACGTTCTATTTCAAAATTATGAATCAATTGCAAACAGAAAGCTTAATTTTTATGCACAACAACTTAGTTTTCTGTTTCATACCTACCTGGGAATCCCCCCGGGCAATGAGCAAGCCAGTCTGGGTCCTTGGGCAAGACCCTTTACAGTACTGCCACCCGGGCACCTGAAAGATGAGCTGCCCACTGCGCTCCTGAAAAAAGGATGGGTCAAATGCAGAGAAATAATTTCCCTACGGGGATAAATAAAGGATGTCTTCTTCTTCTACACATTACACTGTATTTTATGTATTTTCTAAATATCATTATTGTATTTGATCCTTTGATTTCTTTGTCAAGACTTTTTCCATAAATGAATTCCTTTCACAGCGAAGTTTCTCTCCATAACCTCGCTTCTGAATCTGGGTTTTTTTTAAACATGGAGATTCCTTTTAAATTGTAGTGGCTTCTTCTCATCTCAAACAGTCTTTGAATATTTACAGGAAACACTCTGCTCTGCACTTTGCTTTAAACATGACTTTGAGGAGACTTAATTCAACAATATCACACATTTTCAACAATTTAAGTTTAACAAATAATGGGTTCCTTCGCTCTATAATGATGTGGGTGAATTCTCAAAGCCCTTTTCTGTCAAATAAATAATGGCTGTAGGTAAGTTTTACATGTTGACCCCCACATTTCCACACAGAACATCAGATATGGTGCAATTATAGAGTTATACAAGGTTAATAATGCTGCACTGTTTAGTGAGAACTTTACTTTTACAGCAACACAGCAACTGCTTTGGAAATTTTGCTTTTAGTGTAATTTATATGAGAACTCCAGTTCAGACTTTCATCAATCATGACTCCTAAAAATTTAGTTTCACTTACTTAATCTTAATTATTACAAAGACTATGACTATTGCTATGACTATACAGTAGTACATTTAAACATTTTCATTATTCATTCCTAATTTAGGGTCTTAAATGTTATGTATCTAGCTGTTTTTAATATATGTTTATAATAATATTTGCTCTGTTGTACTTTGCTTTGGCATCGCAACAATGAAATTTACACATTGTCGGACATAGAACAATTAAATTAATTATTACAAATATGACTACACTACTATTATATTTTAAATATTACCACTGTTACCTCCTACTGTTCCACACCAAGAAGTATTACTGCTACTGTCAGAACAATGACTATGAGATTTTACAGTTTTTATGGTTTATATGGAACGTTATTTACATGTATGTTTGTGAGACTTTATTTACTTTGGCATTGCAACAGTGAAATTTCCATATTGTCAGACAAATAAAGTAATATTGCTTTAAATACAGGACTACATTTAGTAGTTACTCCATACAACTGTACAACAACTCACCCTTATGCACAACTGTATATAGGATTGAACATCTTATTTGATATTGTATTTTATACTTTATTACTTACTTTTATATTTAATTCTGATTTGAACATATACATTTATTATCATTTTTTATTTTTATAATTATGTCTCATTTGTACATTTGACACTGGCCTATTGCTCTTTTTTTGCTATTCCTCTATTTTTTGTTACTCTCTATTATATATTATATTTGATGAGTGAGCTACTGTACCCAAAACAATTTCCCTTGTGGATCAATAAAGTTTGTCTAAGTCTAAGTCTAAATACTATTACTTCAACTATTGTTTCTTTTCACAAGGTAGTACTACTACTACTGTCGGTATTGCATTATTACTACTTTTACATTCGAATAGAATGCCTTTTATTGTCACTGTTAACATGTACAATTTACATCAGACATACTCAAAATGAGCATCTCACTTCAGTGCAGACATTTAAGTAGGATATATACAGTACAACACAGCAGGATATTTACCACACAGTGTAGAAAAAATAGTGCAAAAAGATTAAAATAAAATAGTGCAAAAAAAAAAGGAAAAAAATAGTGCAAAAAAGTCCTCTACAGCTTGTCTTGCTCAGATATTGCAGTAGGGGTGACACATACAACCATATATACACACACACATATACACACCTGAGAGTCTCTACATTGCAGAGGGAGATGTTTCACAGAATTCACTTTAGCATATTGTACTGTATTAAATGTTGCCAACCAGCTATAGCACTGTGTTAAGTATTGCACCACAAGGTATTGCACTGTGATTAGGTATTGCACAACAACAGGTGGATATGCTACAAAAACTATATTATTAAACTGTAATAAATATTGCCCACAATTTTGCACTGTATTAAGTAATTGGCCAGTGTTAATATGAATTATTATTTATCAGTTTTTTTTAATTTTGATACTTTTTCTTCTGCTGCTGTTGCACTTTGGCCCATTGTTGGACACATGAAGCTATACACTACTAAGTTATTTCTACTACCATTACTATTACTTTAATTACTGCATCTGAAGAGATATCCAAGAGATATACACACTACTGTCAATACTAGTAAGGTAGTGCACAATATTTAGCAAGACTTTACAGTACAATTCTTTCAAATATCCATTGAGACAAATAAAAAAAAAATCATATACTTTCTTTAATAGCATTTTTTGTACTACTATTACTTTCTTTGTTTTGCTCACTCTAGCCCAGAGTGACCCAGTGAGAAAAAACTGTGCCTCACGGCCGACTCCAGCATGCTGTTGTTTGCCAGACCTACTACTACTACTACTACTACTACTACTACTACTACTACTACTACTGCTACTACTACTGCTACTACTACTACTACAACTACGCATATGAGAAATTTCCAAGTAAAAGCCTCTCATAGAGTAACTTTTACATTTACACAGTACAGGGTTTGTAGGTTTGGTCTGAATATGAATTTGTGGTTGCAGCTTGTGGTGTTATGTTGTTCTTGGAAGGAAAACGCACTTGTAAAATGTGGGACAATGTCTTCTGCGGCTTCTCTCTCTGAAATCCCGTGTCTTGGCTCGTCTCTGCTGCGCATTCTCAGTACATCCAGCTACTACTCTCCAACTAAAGAAGTGGTTTTGTCCCCTGGTTCCTTGGAGCGTTGGAGCGCATGTGAAGAGTTTAAAACATGGCTGAAATAGTGGGACTCCAGGCCGGATCCGAGGTTTGAGTCGTAGCTCCTCTGCAGTCAGAGTATGAGGCACATGAGGCAGATGTGTTGCAAATTGCTGCTCGTAAAATCACAGCCGCCATGTGTTGAAAATCTAGTACAAAGAACAGTACAGTTTGTAGAAGTTTATAGGGCATTAACAGGTTTAAAGGGGTATTTAAATTGGACAAATAACACACACTAAATACAAAAAAATCACATAAAGTAAAATGTAGAAACGTGTTTTTTATTATTATTGGTGATCTGTTATAATGTTTCCTCATCACAAACATGCCTGGAGTTGTGTTTTTGTTTCATTCACACGCGTTTAACACACTTCTCTCAAACAGAAAACACTCTGTTACACCTTGTGATGTCATACAGGAAGTTCTCCACTGTGTTTTGAAACTCCATACACCTTCATTAGAATAATTTGGATAATTTTACCCCTGGAATTGTGAATTTCCACTGAACTAAAGGTAAAATAAGTAGCTGTTCACTTGAAAACTACAGCTACATGACATCACGGTGGAACAGAGCGTTTCGAGCTTTGAAGGTTTAGACCAGGGGTCGGCAACCCGCGGCTCCAGAGCCGCATGCGGCTCTTTGATCCCTCTGATGCGGCTCAGTACATTGGTTCCTCATTTATCGTGGGGGTTACATTGTAAAAATAACCCGCGATAGGCTAAATCTGTGAAGTAGTCAGCTTTATATCACATATATAAACAGAATCAAACAACTTTTAAAGAGGGAAGCCTACTGGATTAAAGGGACAGTTCGTTTTTTTTTTTATGTGAATCTGTATGGCATCCCCTTCAGCAGTGTCGTGCATTAACACTGACTTACCCCTGACAGTGTCCTCTGAGCCGAGTTCTGCCCCAGTTCTGGAGCTGACGAAAGTAGGTCCGGCAAGTTAACCAGGACAGTTAATAAAGCTTGTTTTTCTTCTCAAAACAATATTTGTCCAAAAAGTGATATATTTGCATCACAAAACAGTTGCCCATGAAAAAGTCAGAAGTCATAATCGCTTGGTGCTATTTTCTGTCGAGTCGTATCACTGCGCGCCTGTTATTATTATTAGCCTGTTCACTTTTAAACATCGCCACTTACAAGTGAACAGGCTAAAAATAATAATAGGCGCGCATTGTCCTCGGCTCAGAGGACACTGTCAGGGGTAAGTCAGTGTTAATGCACGACACTGCTGAAGGGGACGTCATACAGATTCACATCAAAAAACCCGAACTATCCCTTTAATGAACTGTTAACAACTGAAGCTGAGGGACTGAATGAAACACACAGGATTTGAGTTGTTTTTTGTAAATAATTCTTGTAAATATTGCTTGTCTGGTGTGTATATAATGTTGTGTACACTGGATGATATGGCTCTGTTTTTGTACTGTATATATGTATTATATATTGCATTCAAAAAAAGAATATGACTTTAAAGGGATATGCCACCCCCAGGGCAAATCTGGGCATCTCCCCACAGTCCAGAGACTAAAATAAGTGGTGGAAAGCGTTTTCCTGCTCACCCAGCCATTGTCCGAGTCTGTCGCCACTGACCGCCGCGGTATCTGGTGCTCCTCCGCCTTAGACTGGAGTCTAACGTCGCCAGAGAAAGATTTCGGCCAAAAGGAATTAATTTGCTCGATGCGTTTCCCAATTACTTTGTGTGTAGTGCGCATTCATATCGAGTGCAAATAAATGTACAAATCAACACGGAGAGCTTGCCTTGGTCATTTTGGGTGGGAACTATTTTCCAGTGCGTAAGAATACAGCCGTATCACGCACCACGTTGTGCAACAGGGGAACTCCCTTCCCGGTGCGTAACTGGGATTCCCCTGGGAGCGTGCTGCGTGAAACGGCTGTATTCTTACGCACTGGAAAATAGTTCCCACCCAAAATGACCAAGGCAAGCTCTCCGTGTTGATTTGCACATTTATTTGCACTCGATATGAATGCGCACTACACACAAAGTAATTGGGAAACGCATCGAGCAAATTAATTCCTTTTGGCCAAAATCTTTCTCTGGCGACGTTAGACTCCAGTCTAAGGCGGAGGAGCACCAGATACCGCGGCGGTCAGTGGCGACAGACTCGGACAATGGCTGGGTGAGCAGGAAAACGCTTTCCACCACTTATTTTAGTCTCTGGACTGTGGGGAGATGCCCAAATTTGACCTGGGGGTGGCATATCCCTTTAAGAGAGAAAAACAAACACGTGACCTGATGGTATTTATTATATTTGGCGAACCTGATGACGCTGTAGAGGCGAAACGCATTGTTCGCTCTAACCTAATAAAGAATAAAGTCAAAGTGTGTGGTAAACTCTCTTTACCTAAACTCTTTTTTGCAACTCAAGTTATGTTTTAGATGAGGTAACAGCATTATAACATTATAACATCTATCTATCTCCTCTTTGGGGCCATTGGTTTAAGGTTAAATCTACAATAAAATGTTTGGTTGCATGATATCTAAATTATTTAAAAGTCACACTAATGAGATGTAAAGTAAAACAAAAGCAAAACATGACAGACTATTTGATTCCTCTCTGTGTTCCCAGCAGTTTCTGACACGACCGAGCCAATGGCAGCCCAATACAAACAATGTGATTATCGTTATTATGAAACTAGTACGCGCCATGAACAACTTTATTTTGGATTTCACTTTCAACTGTGTAACAAAACTGCTCCATGCCCTCCAGTGTTTATTTGTCCTACATTTGGGTACACAGTTAGACCGATGCATGACCAACTGTAAATGATTGCTGGTAGTAATTCAAGTTTGACATCCATTACAGACCAATGGACACCTTAGCACCTTCTGTGAAACTATCCCAAATCATACTGGCTAATTATTCACTCCCATTCACTCGAAATGACCTGCATAGTTTAACCATTGATACAGAGACGCAAACGATCTCAGCATTGGTGGATGAAATACTCTATTTTCTTATTCTTAACCCTAGAACACTTTCACTATAAAAAGTAACACCATCACTTTTGCCAGGTCATTTTTACCCAATATAATATAGCCAACAAAAAGTACTTGTCATGAAAAATAGGTCAAAATATGACAACACATAATAAATTTGAGTGGTTTTCTTTTATTTTCAACTGTTGTATGTGTAACAAAATGGAGGGAAGACCCTAAAAACATGCTCCAAAATTACTGAAAAATTAGGAATTTGAGAACAAAAAATTACTTTAAAAAATAATAAATAAAATAAAATAAATAAATAAATAAATAAATAAAAATAATGATACCAGAAACTTGGTCTTTGGTCCCCCATTCCTGGGACATGTGAGACTTCCCTGGTGAAGCACAGACTCCGTGACACCCAAACAGTTGCAGGAGAGAGGAACAAAAAATAATATTTTTTCAGTGTGTAAAAATGACCAGTTGACTAAAATATTGTTTTCACCATAAGAATTCCCTTTGAAATCACCACTTTGTGATATTTATTCATAACCACTGCACTAAATAAGGATAGATACACATTCCAGGACCACTCTTACTTACCTATTCCTTACATCCTCTTACATTAAATTCATTACATTCTTACATTCCTCTTTCACTATCGCTGGGTGAAAATCACCTGAAAGCCTGTAGGAAAAAGTGGGCTTTGGGGTAGGGAAACACCTACACCTTCAAAGATGTCAAAAACAATGGTGAAGCTCCCCAGGGACCCATGACACTCAGAAAAATGCAACATATTAAAAATCATGTAAATAATTTTGCTCAGGTAAAAATCACCCGGCGATAGTGCTGTAACGTTAAGGATGCACTGCGTTTTCTGGTGGGGGGTCCGTCAAATGGTTTTCTCCATGGTCCATGGTCCTGCTTCATCTGGAATGTTTCACAGTATGGCATTAAACCTTTCTATCATCCTGGACAAACCAGGCCAAGTTAGGGGTCAGACCTGTAGAGAGGTGACCCCGCTCACAGTCAGAATAACTGATTTTCTAGATGTTTTTGAGCTGTAAATCCACCTGTAATTGAATAAATATAGGGTAGAGCTGTTTAATGTCACACTGTGGAACATTTCAGGCAGACAAATGACAAATATCCATAGAAACAATCAGGCAACGGACCCCCAACCGAAAAGTTACACAGTCCACCTTTATGAGAAAAAAGTAGTTTGCTGAGATTTTTTGAACAATTACAGCATCAAATAATTTTGATAAAGAATTTAGCTGATTTTAGGTTTCAATTAATTTCTTTATTTTTGTAGCTGTTTTTTGTGTAATTGTGTATTTGGTTTGTTCAAAGTTGGGATGTTAACTCAAATTAAAGTTTCCCATTTCAGCAGGTCCCAAACCTTAAAGAAAAGTACTTTTTACTTTTCATTCCTGTTCAAAAATCTAGTGGAGTAGAACGTAAAAAGTGTAAAATGTACTTGTATTTTTACTTTTGTACTAACTAACTTTACGTTACCTTACACCTCTGTACCTCAAGTAGACTTTTTCTTGAATGAATAACTGTGGTAAAATGTTTACAGTGAAATAATAGCTTCTCTGAGTACATGCAGATAGTTTGCAGTTGACGTAGTAAAGGTCATGAGGAGCTGGTGCCGTCAGGTTGCTCACAGCTTCATGATGCATTAGGAGCACCTTTCGTCACTAAGGTTGCTCACACACAGCGGCTAAAGGGCTAACCAGCGGATAATTGCCTGCAGTGTGAAGATAGTTACTATCAGAGCGTGTACACCTAGAGTAATGACAGAGAGCAGAGTCTGATGGAGTCTGCAACTAGCGGAAATTAAGAATCAAGAATATGTTTAAAAATCATGATTAATTGGTTAGAATTTGGTGACGTGCTATGGTCTCTGAATCTGGTCCAACACTGATAATTCTGTGAAAAATAACCACTACTAAACAGATGGAAACTCCCTCTTCTTTATTATTATTATTATTATTATTATTATTATTATTATTATTATTATTATTATTATTATTAATAATAATATTAATATTCATACTTTATTTTATACTATATTAATTTTTTTTATTTATTATGTTTTATTTTATTTATTTTTTTATTTATATATTTTTTCTTACATTTTAGGATGTTTGGCCAGCGGGTGGGGGTGGGGGCAGGAGGGATGAGGTGGATGACATTCAGATGTGCCCTGTACCGTCACAGCTGTATGAACACTATTCAACACAATGCACTGTTTGTCTGTTAATGTTGAAAATGTTCAATAAATAAAGTTGACAAACAAACAAACAAACAAACAAACAAACAAACAAACAAACAGTTGGAAACAATTTAAATCATGTAGCTTATGTGGCTTGTTCTTGATTTATTTAAAGGACTCATGTTATGCTATTTTCTGATCTACTGTATGTTATAATGTTGTTTCCTCATCACAAAGAATCCCTTTAGAAAGAAAGAAAGCTATGCCTTTATTAGTCCCACAGTGGGGAAATTCCATTTCTGCATTTAACCCATCCTGTTATTAGGAGCAGTGAGCAGCACATTACTGCGCCCGGGGACCATCTCCATGATGGCTACGTTAGGCTACGTTTACACATAGCCAGGTATGTTTACACGTACACTGGTGTTTTTTAAAAATTGAGACATTTCCCTTTGTGTGTACCCATCTTTTACATGCAAACGGTGAATTTGCCTTTAAAAATGAAGGAGAACGCTCTGCAAGCCAGTCAGAATCACACTTTTGGTGCGTCAGCTCCCTAAAACTCTTTATCTCACTTTACATGCAAACGCGAAACCAGAGTTTTCCAAAAAGGAAAAATCTCAGTTTGTGTGTAAACAAAAGGCACAAACGAAGGCAAAAGTCTCCGTTTTTACAGATACCTGGGTATGTGTAAACAGGCCCTTGGCTGTGTTTTGTTTAATTCATTCTGCATATTTAGGCTCAGTTCTTCTCTCAAACAGAAAACACTCTACTTTTTAAAAACACTCACACTTTTTAAACTCCATACACCTTCACGAGAATCATGTGGAGGAGTTCAGCCATGATAGTGCCAGTCTCTACTGAACTAAAGGTAAAAGTGCTGTTAACTTAAACTACTGCTTCATGATATCACGAGGTGGAACAGAACATTTTGAGCTTTGGAGATGTAGACAGACTGATAATAAAGAATTACTCAAACATGTGTAAATGAAACAAAACACAACTCCAGGTGTGTTTTTGATGAAGAAACTTGATGAGGTAGTTATAAGTTGGCTCAAAGCTCACCGGAGTAATTTTGTTTTTGTAATATAAGACATTTAAAGTACACTATGTGACTTTTCTGTAGCATCATTTAATTGTCTGTATGGAGATATTATTGTTATTGCCTTTAAAGTTCCTCCATTTACTACAATTTATTCCCAACACATATTATTGCATTAAACCTACCTCCGTGGAGACAAGCAGATGAGACCATGCAGGTTATTCGAGGTATTTTTAATTAGCAATAAAAAACAAGATAGCTCTGATTCTATAGTCTGAAAGTTACAAGAGCGTTCAACTCAGTAGGCCTATTACAAATAAACTTGCTGTCAATGCTATCCACAAATAAACTAGAAACTATAAACAAAAAAATAAATTGAATTAAATTGAGCTAGAAACTGACTTCACAAATAAAAGTTTCTAAACATTCTAGGCCTTGGGAGTTACCATTTTGGAGTTTGCACTTGTATTAATGAGCACAGTGTAATCACCTATAACCTATTGTACAAGTTAATGGTTAAGAAAGTACTGCGGTTTGGCTTATTTCTTTGCCCCAAAACATTTGTTAACCTGTAATTGAGACTACAAATATATTACTTCACATTACTTGGATGCTATGAAAGTTCAAATGGTGGTATTGACTGCTCAGTGTAAAGGCCGTGTTCCTGATTTTTCTGCATGTATTTGTCTGATAATTAGGGCACGCACATTAGCATGCTAGTTGTTGTTAGATTTACTATCACGACAAAAGTCTGCAAAAGTTGCATAAACTCATTGTGGTGAATAATACAGAAGGTAATTGAGGAATAACTTTGGACCACTGCAAACTGTTTAATGGTTCTATATTATGCAAAATTTACTTTGTGAGTTTTAATCTATGTTATAATGTTGTTACCTCCTCAAAAATATCACACATGTTTGAGTAACCTTTTATTATTAGTCTGTCTACTTCTCCAGGGCTCAAAATGCTCTGTTCCACCTTGTGAGGTCATGAAGTGGTAGTTTTTAAGTTACTTTTTACCCTCTGAGAGAAGAACTCAGGCTACGTTTATATGATGACGGTCTGAACAGAAGACGCAAAAGTGGCGTGACGTCTTCACTTTTTATTCCGCGTTTAGATGAGCATTTTCGGGAGGAAATCTACATGCATGCGGTGACGTAAAAGTGTGTGGAATTTGATTGGGTATGCCAGGCGGCTAGGTGGTGCTGTGATACATTATCACTATGCCCGAGCGCATGTGTAGAATCTTCCTTCTTCTCATCTACGCCGCGAAAAGCAAAACAAAACATGGTTACCGGTAGCAAAAAAATAATTTGTGTGGTCAGACGAAGAAGTTCAACTATTGCTTCAGACCACATTAGAAACAAACAAAGTACACAACCTTCTTCGCTCTTGCTTCACAGCAAGAAGGTTCTGGGTTCGATCCCCGGGTCGCCCAGGCCTTTCTGTGTGTTCTGTGTGGAGTTTGCATGCATGGTCTGGGTTCGATCCCCGGGTCGCCTGGGCCTTTCTGTGTGGAGTTTGCATGTTCTCCCCGTGTCTGGGTGGGTTTCCTCCGGGCACTCCGGTTTCCCCCATCAACCCAAAAACATGCACCATAGGTAAAATCCTCCAGCTGAGGTCCTGACCAAACCGAAGCAAGAAGATCATGGAGATGGTCCCCGGGCGCAGGAATGTGTCACCCACTGCTCCTAATATATATATATAGGATGGGTTAAAATGCAGAGAAGAATTTCTCCAGTGTGAGATCAATAAAGTTCACTTCTATATATGGACCGATGTGACGTAAACTCGACGTCAGCAGATTTGACCAGAGTTTTGCGTCTTGGGCAGTGTAGACGAAAACGGAGTGTATTCAAGTTTTCCACTTTGGAGGGCGGTTTCAGTTTTTTGTGTTTTCAAGCCCCCAAAACGCCATCACCGTCTAAACGAAAGGCACTTCAGATAAAATATTTGGTCATTTTTACCTGTAAGCGTTCTCGTGTAAACAGACCCTCAACCTAAATATGACTTTGCGTGTTAAATGTGTGAATGAAACAAAACACAACTCCAGGTATGTTTGTGAGGAAACAACATTATAACAACATTATAACATCATTCTAGATCAGAAAATAACATAATATGGGCCCTTTAAAATGAGCTCTGTTTTTCACATCAGTACAAAGCAGGTACAACACCTTTAAGTTAAGAAAATGTGGTCTTTTTTATTATTAACATAACATTTTAAAAGCCAAGGTACAGTTACAGTTAGTGCAGTGTAATGTAAACATAGTGACTAATTATATATATTTATATGTTAATTACCCAAAGCTTATTTTTGTACTTTTTGTCACCTAAGACTAAATGATCTTCAGTTCACCTCACAACTTGCACTTTATTTGCAATTGCGCTTCTTATCTGCCTATATTTTAATGCAAGAACTCCACTCTTAAATCCTCACAAATTTGTCCATTTAAATCCATATATTAGCTTGTATCCTGGCTGTCCTTTTCGGGCCGTACTCCAGAGGCTAGTTAAACACTGCACACTTGCTCATTAGTTTTGTGGCCGAGGTCTTAACATTGGCTTTGTAGAAAAAAAAATAACACACAAACGCATGTCGGAATAAGTTGACACAACCCACAGCCCTCTATGGCCCATCCTATCCCCTCCGTTGCTTCCTCGCGAGCAGGAAAACAAAGTGCGGAGGGATAATGAAGTTCTTAATTAGGCCGATAGTGAGTGGGTGAATGGGCGATTAGCACAGGGTTTCTCAGGGGTGTTGATGGTGGACAGAAGCAAAGGAGCTAAAGGCTAAAGACAGGAACCGCACTGTAAAGAGTATTATCTAGGTAGAAATTAACAATGACTTAAATGAAGAGCTTCTTACTTTGTTTGAGAGATTTCAAGTTGACAAGTGAAACAATCTACCATTGGAATAAATGTTTTTTTTTCCCCTTAAAGATCCAGTATTATGCGAAAGTGCCTCCTGTGAGCTTTAACCCATGTTAGAATGTTGTTACCATATCAAAAACATAAATCCTCATCAAAAACATACCTGCAGTTCTGCTTTGTTTCATTCACACATGTTTGAGTAAAGCTTTTTTTTTTATTAGGCTACGTTTATATGATGACGGTCTGAACAGAAAACGCAAAAGTGGCGTCACGTCTTCACTTTTTATTACGCGTTTAGACAAGCGGGAGGAAATCTGCGTGCATGGTGATGCAAAAGTTTCATTTCATTTCATGTTTTGGTTTATTAGGACAGTGTACAATTACATTTAGCACAATGGCAGAGATGTTTGTACCAGATTGTAGCTCATAGCTAATTTCCATCTGTAGTCCTGGGAAGGCAAGACAACACAACTATACAATATACAAATATACAATAAAAATACAATGTACAAATATACAATAAAATAACAATTTACAAGTTAAAAGTGCAATGTGTAATGTAATGTAATGCAATGTAATGTTGTAGCACTATTGGTTTGGTAATCTGGGGGCGATGTATACAGTGAACCCTCGCTGTATCGCGGTTCACTGTTCGCGGCCTCGCTGTTTCGCGGATTTTTTTTCCCAATATATACATATTTTTTTTCAATTTTTTTTATAGTGTAACTTTTTTTTACAGTGTAACATTCTGTCCTGCGCCCTGATTAGCTAAGAGACTAGACCAGGACTAAACCAGGTCTAAAGCAGGTCTAAATCAGGACTAAACCAGGTCTAAACCAGGACTAAACCAGGTCTAGACCAGGGATGGTCACACAGGGTGGTAGGGACAGAGTCTCTGATTTCCTTCACGAGAGCGCCTGGGTGACAGGAGGTGTGGCCTTTGTTTACTTGCACGAGCCATGGAAGAGACTGAGTGCGAGCCGGACCATGGAAGAGCCAAGAATCAACATGGACGGGCCGGGGGAGCCGCAGCGGGGAGAGCCGCATTCGAGGGAGCCGCAGCGGGGGGAGGACACTCGCGCGCACAGAGGAGACAGTGGCTCTTCCCCGTCACGCCGAGAGGACGAACCCGACCCCGTCCTAGACAGCTGTGGAGTATTGGCGACGCATTGATAGCGGTCTGATTTTGGAGCCGGGGTGAAATGCAACCAACTCTTGTGAGCGCAGGTTGGTCTTACCTGGTCTTGTGGTGAGGACTGGTCCTCAGAGGCGTCTGTTAGCGGTTTGGCACTGTTAGCATTGGCTTGAGTCTTGCCCAAAATGATATCCAGGTCGCTTTCCACTCGACTTTCGCACATGGCATGGATATGTGGTACCAAAACAAACACACGTGTCCGCGCGCACGTGTCCGCGCGCACGTGTCCGCGTGTCACGTGCCCCCCCCCCACTATTAATATATTTTTATGAAAATCTACAAAAGTTTGAGTGTTTAAACAAGAGAAAAATGTGAGAAAATGTTAATACCAGTCTCAGAAAGGTGTATAATGTGTCTGGTGAAGCGTTTTCAGCCTTAAAACATGTAGAATAATTGTAAAATATAAAATTGTCCTACTTCGCGGATTTCACTGATTGCGGGCTATTTCTGGAACCTAACCCCCGCGATAAACGAGGGTTCACTGTAATGTAATATGACATTGCCAAAAGTGCGATGTGCGAAAGTGTGTGGAATTCGATTGGGTATGCATGCCAGGCGGCTAGGTGGTGCTGTGATACAGTATCGCTATGTCCGTGCGCATGCGTAGAAACTTCTTCTCATCTGCGCCGTGAAAAGCAAAACAAAACATGGCTACCGGTAGCAAAAAAAAAATTGTGTGGTCAGATGAAGAAGTTCAACTATTGCTTTAGACCATGTTAGACTACAAAGCAACGAATGCGCAGCAAGGTGTGGACTGGGAGTCCTGCCAAACAAAGTACACTGATATATGGACCGATGTGACGTAAACACGTACACGACGTCAGCAGATTTGACCAGAGTTTTGTATCTTAGGAAGTGTAGATGAAAACGCTATGGCGGAGCGTATTCAAGTTTTCCACTTTGGAGGGCGGATTCAGTTTTTTGTGTTTTTAAGCCCCCAAAACGCCGTCACCGTCTAAACGAAAGGCACTTCCGGTAAAATATTTTGTCGTTTTTACCCGTAAACGTTCTTGTGTAAACAGGCCCTAAGTCTGTCTACATCTCCAAAGCCCTAAATGCTCTGTTCCACCTTGTGATGTCATGATGTGGTAGCTGTCAAATTAACAGCTGCCTTTTTCCAGAAGAGATTGACAATTCCAGGGCTGAAATTATTCAAATGTTTCCAGTGAAGGTGTATGGAGTTTAAAAACACAGTGAAGAATTGAATCATTCTTAATCAATGAATCAAGTCTTTCTTTCTTACTTTATTCAGGCCATATAATTTATAATATTAGAAAGTTCGTTTTTTCAGTTGAGCAAAATAAAAAGTTTATAATGGGAGGAAGTTACTGACACAGAGAGGACACGTACGCTCTAAAACAGGGAGGGCTCTGGTGTTTCATTTGTCATTCAAACCGAAGCAACAATCTTTAATAACATGTTTTAAGCGGTATCCCGTTTGTTTCTTTTATCATATTTGTATCCATCTCTGCACATATTAACTGCACATTACCTTCATAATTGTCTGTATGTTTGTGATGTGTGAAATCAGATAGAATCCCTTTAAAATGGCTGAGGGACAGGAGGAGGCTCTGTTCTCGGTGCAGACATCCCCTTTCTAATTATCACTTTTACTTCAGATTGGTTGACTGTGCGGCAGATAAAGAAAGTTCATCTGGCCTCAATTAACTATATTTATCTCAGATTATCCCTGCACCAGATTTCAGCTCCCGAGAAGATTACCTTTATTAAGAATTACCCACATGGGATGAGACGTGGCCATTCAAAGTGACATCTCTTAACAACCAAATTAAATCAATGACAGTGGATTTGAAAAGGGAAGGGTTGGAATATTTCTTAATATTCTCGAAATGATCTTTTTGTATTGTAATCGGGCTTGTTTTCTTTACACAAACTGTTAATCAACATTGGCAATTGTCCTTATCAGCGATTAAGAGAATTAGGAACAATAGAAAACAGTTTATTGGGAATCAGTTTTGCTCTCTGGCACAAGCTCGTAAGTAGTTTCATATTTCATAAATGTATTGCATAGGTCAAGAGATATAAGGCTTCTAGTGATTTTACAGTTAGGGCTGCGAGATTAAAGGGCTTATATTATGTGCAATTGATTCTTGGGAGATTTAAGCCACGTTAGAGTGTTGTTACCTCATCAAAAACAGACCTGTAATCAGACCTGTGTTTTGTTTCATTCACATGTTTGAGTAATCATTTATTGAGTAATCATTTATTGAGTAATCATTTATTGAGTAATCATTACCACATGACAATACAAAATGGAAGAGAGAATTTCTTTTTGGGAGAAGAATTCAACCTAAATATGCAGATATGTTTTATACGAAGAGACAACATTATAACAGATCAGAAAATAACGAAATACAGTGGTCCCTCGCTCTATTGCGGTTCACTGTTCACGGCCTCGCTGTTTCGTGGATTTTTTTTTTTCAAAAATGTTTATTTTTTATTTTTTATTTTTTTATAGTGTAACATTTTTTTATAGTGTAACATTGTATTCTGCGTCCTGATTGGCTAAGAGACTGTAGACCTTTGCCGATTGATAGATGGGGGACGCGGGGGGACTGGGACTAGACCAGGACCAGACCGGGACTAGACCGAGACTAGACCGGGACTAGACCAGGACTAAACCAGCTCTAGACCAGAACAAAACCAGGTCTAGACCAGGTCTAAACAAGGTCTAAACCTGGACTGGACCTGGACTAAACCAGGACTGGACCAGGTCTAGATCTGGACTAAACCGGGTCTAGACCAGGTCTAAACCAGGTCTAAACCAGGTCTAAACCAGGATTAAACCACCACGTGCCGCTCTTTGCTGCTCTTTGGTTTGTGGCTCGGGCTGAGAGGACGCCGAGCCACAAACCAACCAAACCAACCAAACCAAACCAGTTCGATCTCATGCTCACAGCCCCGGTGTACGCGCGGCCTCGCGCCGGTCGTGCTGCTCTGTCACGGATTTGACCACGATGAGGGGTGCACGTGTCACGCACTTTTCCAAGGGGTTAGTGCACGTCGGGTCCCGCGATGTGGCATTACCTCATGTCTCCGCTCCCCTTGTGCGTCCAGCGGGGCTTCTGGAGCCGTGTCTCCCCCCACGCTTCACTATTAATACATTTTGTTGAAAATCTATGAAAGTTTGAGTGTTTAAACGAGAGAGAAATGTGAGAAAAGGTTCATTTCAGTCTGAGAAAAGTGTATAATGTGTGTGGTGAGGCATTTACAGCCTTAAAACATGTAGAATAATTGTAAAATATAAAGTTGTCCTACATCGCGGATTTCTCTTACTGCGGTTTATTTCTGGAACCTAACCCCCGCGATAAACGAGGGATTACTGTATGGCTCATTTTATAGTAATTGAATCAAAATTGCAATTTGAATGGACACAATTAGCAAGCAATTTTTAGAGCTAGTTACCACATAGGTGAATGGCCAAACATTCAAACTTTAATTTTAAATTTTTTTCAAAAGGGTATGGGAAAAATGAATGAGAAATTTACTACTAAAACTGTGGAGTGGACAGTTATTGTTGAGCGCCGTTCGTTTGTTAGTTCACAGGCCTATTTCAGTATTTTTGTCCTTTAAAGATCCCATGACATGGTACTTCTTGATGCTTTTATATGGCGCCTTAATGGTTCCCTAATACTGTAAATGAATCCTTCTTCAAAATCAAGACTCTGTGCATGAGATGTGACTCTGACTGTCTTCATGTGGCTAAATATGTCTCTGAAACGCTTTATTCTGGGCGTTGTTGCTTGAATGCAAATGAGGAGGACAGAGACAGGCCAGTGCAGCGGGTGGGTTGTGGCCAAATACGTCGCTGTTTCCTGGATTAGCGGTGTGCTGGTGCGCTGGCCCCTGGAAGATATGAGACGCCTTCCATTAAAAAACACTATTTCCACAGAAAATAAAATTAAACCACTGCTGTTTCAGAGGTTCGGAGGCTCGGATAAAGGACATCCGAGCCTGGAAACACTCTCACGTGTCTCCAGGGTAGGATAGGGGAGCTCACATTAACGTTCAAAAACCTCAGAAAGTGGAAATTTCATGCCATGGGACCTTTAAAATGTGAACTTTTATCATAGAATTCTAATGTTAAAACATAAATTGCAAATCTAATCGTAATTGCAATGCTCACCTTGTCTGTAAATGTGGTGTGTGAGAGATTGATTGGTCAGTGGGGCTGTCTGTCATAAATTTGTACTTTTCACCGCTAACTACTTTTCTTTTGACATTGCTCAAACACTACACAAAACTGAACTTTTTATTTCTTTTATTTCAGTACAAACAGCACATCCCGTTATTGGCCACAGTTTGCTGAAGAGATACTGTAAATAGTCGTGTTTTTATGTCTCTGATCCCACTTTCACCCCTGCATTCTCCGAAGCCATTGACACTGTTCAGACTGAAGTGCCCTGCTTCAAGGCACAACACCTGGGCTTTGAACCCTTGACCTCACCCCCGCTGCCCCCCGGCCCGCTCCAGGATCAGCTCAGACAGACAAGCTCAGAACTCTTCATTTCCTGTTTGGCCCAAAATGGAGGAGGAGAAGGCACCTGCGGTTCAGGTAACGGCGGAGGACACGACCTCATGAGGACAGGACAGGTTTGCACGGCACAATCTGAACCTGTTTGGGAACAATATTTATATAGGAGAACAAAACAATAATTAGAATTTACGGCACAGAGCGCACTGAACCAACTTGTATTTTAAAGCTGGATGTTATTGCTGTGCCTAGAATCCCCCACAGTATGGCATTAAACATACATATCTTGCTCTTTTTATTTTTTTTTTTAAAGAAACCACTTAAAAACATTCTTATTCATTCTATATTCATAATGGGAATAGGGTCACTTCTCCACAGATCTGACTTAAACCTGTTAGCTGTAGTCTCCATGGAGATAGATATCATAAAAACTATAGGCAAAGTAATGACATCAGCCTCTATGAGAAAGGTTACATAATGCCCCTTTAAATGTCTTTAAATGTCTTTTTGGCTTTAGTATTTCAGTACATTTTGTTGAATTCTGTACGGTGTTATATTTATAAAATGTATTGTACAATTTTCATTTTAAAGTATTACTGTTTATTTATACCTAACAGACACTATTTTGTATATAACAATGACTGTATAAAAAGCCAGCCATTGCTACTACTACTACCACTGTTACTACTACTACAAACCAGGCTTGAAATCACACAGGATCAATTACTTCCTCATAATGACCTAATGCCAAGTTATGTAAAATATACTTAAGTCATCGGTAAATTACAAGTTCTTCAAAAGCATACTTCAAATGACTTGACTTAAGTTTGCACCACTTCAGTCACTGCTCCACAGGTCAAGCCTCAAACCAGTTAAAAAGTCATTACTGAGATTTATGAGAGGTCACATATGGGACATCAGCTAATTATGTTGTGATGTGTCTTTAAATGTGGTAAAGGACAAGACAAAGTGTGTAAAAGCAAACTTTGAACATGCAGTAATGCAGTTTTACAATTCAACAATGTACACATGCACTCACCTAACCTTGCGCAGCAGGATGCATTCTCGCGATATTTACAAGTTCACAAACTCACAAGAATCCATCTTGGCAATGAGGTTTGTGCAGAAGCCAAAGGTCAAGCTCTCGAGCGAGCTGACATGGCGACTGCGACACATGTACTTCAGCCAATTTTAGCATCATTGCGACTATTTAGTTTGTGAAAAACGTGCACAGGGAAGCACTTTGTGCATTTGTGGATAGAGAAGACGATGCTTTCCTCTCAACCTGATGTAACAAGTTTATAAGTTGTAACCGTTTGTTCCACAGTTATGATGCTTCTGACCAGTCGGCCAGTCAGAGTCAAATATCAGTCATGATATTTCATGTTTGTTTTGAATTTCAATACATTATTATTATTATTATTATTATTATTATTATTATTATTATTATTATTATTATTATTACTGCAATACTTATGACTGAGTATTTTAAGTCATGCTACTTTCATACTCCTACCACATGTTCATGTTTTTGGCCTTCTGGCCTGCACTTAACTAAACAACCCATGACTCCTGCTCTCACTCTCTCTGTCTCTTTCTATCTCCTTTTTCCCTTTTTCTCTCTATACTCCCCTTTATCTCTCCTTCTCTCTCTTCTCCCTCCTCCTTTCTCCCTCCCTGCCTCTCTCCAGTCTCATTAAGTTCACTTTTACAGGTGTCTATTGTCTCCGGGGCAGACCTCCAGGACGAGACCTCTTCCCGTCCACCACTTCCTCACACATTAGTCTGAGTGGAGGCCCGGTCCATCCTTCACTATCCTCTGTGACCTCTGACCTCTCCTCTCTCTCCCCTCCGAGCTGTAGGGCGAGTCGTAGATAAAAAGAAAGCAGCAAAAAAAGAAACGTCTCTAGGAATGCCAAATATTAGTGCTAGTAAATCAGCCCCCAGTGGCCTATGTATAGCAATTATCTCTTTTGGTGCAATAAATCCCCCCTAAGTCAGCGATAAGACGGCTTCCTTTAAACCTGCAGAGAAAACAGTGCAGAAGTAAACGCATGAGCCAAAGCAAATAGTGAAATATGAAATTAAGTCAGTGGTTGTCAAATGTTGAGGTCAGAGTATTTCAGTCTAAGAATTTGTTGGTTGAAATCTCTCAAAATTATCTTGCTGTATCAATGAGCAAAACACGCTCCAGCAACTTATATAATTGCAACTAAAGAAGGAGCAGTCAAACTATATAGAAAAAAACTGCATTCATTCATTGTAAATACTTTTCAAATCTTAATCTCCCCATATGTCATCATCTAATCTTGTCTCATACAGTAATTGGGGTGCAATAAGTAAAGTGTCTTGCTCAAGGACATACTATAGGCTACGTTCAGACTGCAGGGCTTAATGCTCAATTCGTATTTTTTTGTGAAATCTGATTTTTTTGCTAAGTCGTTCACATTTCCAGTTAAATGCGACTTGTATGTGATCTCCAGTGTGAACTTTAAACGCCCCAAAAGTGTTGGAGGACACGACGAGGTCACGTGCAGCGAGTGTGCTCAGTGTTTACGGAAGTCGCCTAAACATGGACACTAGCATTGAGCACTTGGCAATTTTGCTGTTGTACCAGAGCCAGAACATGTACAACTTATTTGTTTCAGGGAGGAGATTGAGAAGGTGAACGACAGGGTTTTTGGCCATGGCGTTTTGTGGGTTCCTCTTCAGTAACGCAGCTATCCAGCAATTCTATCAGCTCAACGCTGGGCTTGTCTCCTAAAGTACGGTCCAGTTCTGTTCAGTTTCCGCCTACTTCAGCGCAGAATAGTGATGTTTGTCACTTGTTGATGACGTGCGACCTGGCCGTTCAGACTGAAGTCGCATGTCAAAAGATCGGATATGTATCAGATTTAGGACCACATATCCAAGTGGTCTGGGTCACATTTGAAAAAATCAGATCTGTGTCGTTCAGACTGTCATTAAAAGATCAGATACAGGTTGCATGTGGTGAAAAAAACAGATTTGGGTCTCTTCAGGCTGCAGTCTGAACGTAGCCATAGATAGTGAGCAGAGCTGAGGCCAGATTTGTCTCAAAATGCTGTATATAATATTAATACATTTTATATCTAAGCAAATCCCTACAGTGCTATGGTAAAACAATAAAGCACTGTTGTGTCTACGAGCAATACACACTCCAGGCATGTGTATATCTATCTGCAACTGGAATAGTATAAAAAACAATGCACACGGCAACATATTTTCAGGAGCTTATTCATTCATTCATTCATTCATTTCGAGCAGGTAAATAAATACCGGTAACCAATATACAGTCAAATACATTTGTTTTTGCTCGAAAAGGAGTGGGAAGAAGATAACTTATTGAATCCCACCCCTGTCTTCCAAAACATAACTTAAATTATTGATTTAGCTTCCTTGTCAGTTCAGTGGAAAAACACAAAAACAAAACAACAAAACATAAGCAATGGCTTATGATCAATAGAAGTGTTCATCATTCATTAGGTGTTTTATTTTGAACAAAAAAGGTGAAAATCTGTTGGCTATTGCTAGTCAGTGTGTCTTATTTTGTTAGAGAAGGCACAGAATCAGCTCACCTGTTGTAGTTCCATTCTTAAAGCTCAGATTAAAGTCTAAGTTGAGTAACAGAGCTTCAGAGCGAGCAGTGCCTCAATTAGCTTCACCCCCAAGGAAAGTTGATGATCAGCGGCAAAGGATAAATATGAGTCACACATTTGATTGTGTACAAAAGGCTGTTTCCACTGAATACCACATGATCACAGAACTTTATAAACTCAGATCATTTTGATAAGCCGCACAACATGACTTTACCAATACTACTCAACATGACTTGCTCCATTGACTCGCGGTAGTTCACATAGTTGTTGAGAATGTCATCGTTGTGTGTGTGGGGAGCGATAGGGAGGCAGTGTGGATCTGATAAGAGCATTCTTTGATAGTTATCACACACAGGTCAGAGTAGGTAACAAGCTTTAGCTGCTGTAATGCACCGCTCACAACCCGTTAAAACGTCCATGTTTCAAACTAAAGACACGTCTGCTTTATGCTACAGGGCTGACAGAGTTCAGCCGAGTCCACAGGTACTCCATACGTTACAAGTGTCAAAGACGAAACACGGCACTTTGTAGTAATTGTAAAGCATCAGTCAAGTATTGGTGACTAAAGGTGGACAATTTTTCTTTTTTGCTGGAGGGTCTGCTACCTGCTTGTCTGGAGGTAATATTTAATTTTTAGGGCTGTCAGTTTAACACATTAATTCGATTAATTAATTACACTGCAAATTAATGCGTAATAAAAATGAATGCAATTAATTATGAGTTGCAATTCAATGCGCATTTTAAATTTGGCGTGCAGCGAGCAAATCGCTGCTCGGGCCTTTGAATGGCAAGTTTATTTATAAAAAGAACAAAGACGGGACGATCAGCAAGAATGCAGTGATTTGGAGCTTTTGTCAAAAAGAATTTTCCGATCACCGAAGCAGCTCCAGCCTGATGGATCATTTGAACGATAAACACGTCCGGACAAGTTCCATTGTCACCAGTGATAGAGCGAGCGTGAGCGCACTTCAACAAACCACCAAACCACGCTCGCAGAATTTGGGAAATGAATGAGGAAAGCGACCACAGAAAAACTGACAAACTCAATCACAAAGTGGGTTCTCTCTCTCACACAAGATTAAAATGCGATTAATTAGATGAATTCATTACAAATCCTGTAATTAATTAGATTAATTTTTTTCACCTGACCACTATTTTTTTTTTGTCTGAAATGTTCTGCAAAATGGCATTAAACCTATCTATCCTTACTGTGAGCAGGGTTGCCTCTCCACAGATGTGACTTGTACTCAGCTGGGTGGCATGTCCTGCTTGTCTCCAAGGAAACTGGTAAATTGGTTTAATGCCTTACTGTGAAACATTCCAAGCGAAGCAGTAACACCTGGAAAGGAGCAGGCGGTGGGCAGTGGCACTCCACCACTCCTACCGCTGTTATTGGAGAGATTTTTATGATTTTTATGATTTTTTACATTAATTTAGGCAACTGCAGTTTCCATAGCTGCTAATGATACCATAGTACCACTGCTACTGCCATGACTGCAAATGGTTTTATTGCAAGTTTTTTGTTTTTTTTGTTTGTTTATTTCATTCATAAAGTATAAAAATACATCAACAGTGTGATAACATTACAAAAAAAATTGAATGTAAGAGAACAGAAAGAAGAGTAATCTTATGTTATCTGTTTAGATAAATGCAGCATTTTGGTTTAAAAGCAACATTAATCTACCATAAAGGTCTAAATTATAAAATAAGATAGCAAACATTTCATTCAGATGAATCCAAAACTGAAATTTGATGAATTGAAACAAATGATTACAAATGCGTAATTATAATTGCTTTGTTTAGGTTTAAGAGTTGTGTTTTGTTTCATTCACACACATTTGATTAATCCTGTATTATTAGTCTGTCTACATCTGCAAAGCTTTAACTGCTCTGTCCCACCTTGTGATGTCATTATGGTAGTTACAGTATAAGTTAACAGCTACACTATTATCTTTACTTCAGAAGAGACTGGAAGTTCCAGAGCTGAAATCTATCAAATGATTCTAGTGAAAGTGTATGGAGTTTAAAAACACAGTGGAGGACATTATGTATTACTTCACAAGGTTTTTCCTATGTTTTCAGCGTATACATGCAGGGTTTGTGTGTTAAAAATGTGCGAATGAAACAAAACACAACTCCAGCGTTTGTGATGAGGAAACAACATTATAACAGATCAGAAACAAAAAAAAGTCATAATATGGGCCCTTTAATGAGCTACTGTACCATATCGTCTTACAGTTTGCGCCAAAATATGCTAAAATATACAGTCAAATATGTTTTTTTAAACCAAATCTTTCACATTTTACTGTGAAAATTGTCCATAAATTTGTGCTGCACTTGCTCAAAATAAACAGTGTGATAATTGGACGTCCCTTTGTTCATAGAAGTGTTTAAAGTGTCTCCAGTCGTCCTGTACAGACTTGTGTTGACCTCATTACTGGCTCACACACAGATCCATAATGATCCCAGAGAGGACCAGGCTCTGTTCTCATAATGAGGCTGGACACTGCTCTGCCTCTGCGCCATTACCGTGAATTAGTCCTGTGTTTACCACCAAAACAAGGCCTGCACCAGAGGAGGAGGGAGAGCACAAAATATCAAGTCTAATTCTCAAGTAGACTAAATAATTACAATAAAACCGCCACTAACTTAACATTAAACTGCAATATTATAATTTTTTGACATCTGTAAATCGGTATTTATTCCTTGCACTGCTCTTAGATTTAGTCTTAAATAGTTTTTGTATTGTCTTTATATATTTTGTATTGTCTTTACATTAAACTACACAACATTACTACACAACATTTACATTAAACTACACAAAATACCAGGTTTAAATCTCAAGTAGATTTTAGGGTGCAGCAGGACTCAATAATTACAATAAAACCGCCACTAACTTAACATTAAACTGCAATATTATAATTTTTTGACATCTGTAAATAGATATTTATTCTTTGCACTGCTCTTAGATTTTGTCTTATATATAAAGACAATACAAAAAATTAGGGCTGTCAGTTTAACGCGTTAATTAGATTAATTAATTACACTGCTAATTAACGCGTTATAAAAATTAACGCAATTAATTATGAGCGCAATTCAATGCGCGCGCATTTTAAATTTGGCGTGCGGGGCCTTTGAACGGCGAGTTTATTTATAAAAATGTGATGGAGCAGATCCGTTTCTAAGCCCCCTGTCCTGTCCCTGCAGAGAGCACGTGAAGACGCCGCGGAGAGCACGTGAAGACGCGCGCCCGTTTCCGTATCTGCTGCGCTGCGCGCGCTGAACCCCTATCAATTCCCCATAAAACTAAGGGTGCACACTTAAGAAGCGTTAGTTTTGCCCATCCAAATCACGCTAAACCCGATCATTTGCTCACCCCGCGGTGCCCCCGCCTCCTCCCTCCTCCTCCGTGCGATGGTCCGGACACATCCGCGCCGGGTTCCGGGGGTCAGGTGAGCCATGAGTAATTTACACGGACAATTATTTGTATTCTCTGTATATTTGAAGCTGTGTATATTATTTATTGACATTGCATGAAAGCTACTGTACGTGCTCACGTGCACCAGAAATATTCACCATTTAATAGGCTAGTGGAATGGTGTAAATGAGCTTTCGAATGAATGTTACGTAATATGGGAGGTGAATGGGGGTGTACAGCAGTCTTGTCTTGGTTACACTGGAGGTATCGTGCACTGAAAGAGTGAGTGAAAGACTGAAAGACTTAAAGGGGAAGTGCGTGAAGAGTCCCTCAGTCGTCCAGGTAGAATCCATGATAAGAGAGAAATTCAATTTGTCAACTGGACAAAGTTTGTTTGGTCGAAAACGTTTTGCCGCTCATCCGAGAGGCTTCGTCAGTTCTGGTTCTAGTGCTGGTTAGACCCTGTTTAGAACCAGAACTGACGAAGCCTCTCGGATGAGCGGCGAAACGTTTTCGACCAAACAAACTTTGTCCAGTTGACAAATTGAATTTCTCCTTTTATCTTTTAAAGGGGAAGTCTGCATTCTTTTTACTGTACCACTATAAATCACACCTTTTTTGCACTGTGGGAAAGCACAATAAACCACCTAAATTTTTTTTTTTTTTTAAATGCGATTAATTAGATTAATTAATTACAAATCCTGTAATTAATTAGATTAATTTTTTTAATCGCCTGACAGCACTACAAAAAATATCTATTTTGTACGGAAACGGAATTTCGATTCACTGTATGTCGAACACATACGGCAGAATTGACAATAAAGTTGACTTTGACTCTGACTGAATATCACTTCAGTTAATTCAAATTACATAATTAGTCTGTTTTGCATCAATATTTGACAATTATGCTTCAACTACTACTAATTAATGCTATTGTGTATAAACTAATTCTATTTAATACTGAATTTCAAATACTAATTTTCCTACAATAACTACCAGTACATATTATTATACAAGAAATAATTTATATGTAAGATTCATAGGCATGGACTAAGGGAGAGTGACGTCACCCGTAGTGTCAGGCTCCAGCCAAATGAAGCTCACAGAGGCTTGTTATGGGGTGAATTTGGAGCCAAAATGAAATGGCATTAAACCATCTATCAATCAATTTCAATCAATCAATCAATCAATTTTATTTATATAGCACATTTAAAACAGCCAAAGCTTACCAAAGTGCTGAACAACATTAAAGGTGACATAAAAATCAGATAGAGTTAAAATAACAACAATAATAACAATGGTGACAATAATAAAATAATAATAATAATAATAACAATAATAAAACAACAACAACATCAACAGCAAGAAGGTGCCAAGGTGCCTCTTCCTAACTCGGAGTAAAGGCCAATGAGAAAATGTTACATGTTACATTTATTTTGTTACAGTAATACTGCTGTTATTGGGGAGATTTTTTTATTTTATTTATTTATTTATTTAATTTAGGCAACTGCAGTTTCCATAGCTGCTAATAATACCGTAGTACCACTGCTACTGCCATGACTACAACTGGTGTTACTTCTGCAAATTTAAATGCAAAATGAGTTAATTATTGTAAATAAGATAAGATAAAAAACAGCAAATGTCAAAATGGTGAGGCTCAAAGCAACAGAGAGATAGGGAGAGGGGTGAGAATTTTTGAGTGTAAAATCAAATGAAGTCAAATGAGTCGATGGAGCTGGACACATCCCCACTCACTTCCTAGCTACAGTATGTCCATTTAGATATACAGTCTACGGTCAAATTTTATGACAAAAGTTACATAGTCAATATACTGTACATAAATAGTTAACAATAATTTTGCCATAATTTATAAATAGATTAAAAATAGATCAAATGTTTTTTGTATGGACTATGGCCCATTAATTGAGATATCTTATAACACATTTTATAACAAGAAGATGGGACTCAATTCTGACCTGTGCATACTGCCCTTGTGCTCTTGTGCAAGACACATGTTACTGTATTCAAGTGATTGGTGCTGTTTGAAGAGAGACATAGAACAATTTTAAGGGTACATGTACATTTCTGGTTTTGTACCAGTTTGAGACCTGCTTTAGGGCCTGTTTACATGAGAACGCTAACAGGTAAAAACGACTAAATATTTTATTGGAAGCGCCTTTCGTTTAGACGGTGACGGCGTTTTGAGGGTTTAAAAGGCAAAAAACTGAAACTGCAGAGTGGAAAACTTGAGGACGCTCCGCCGTTTTCATCTACACTGCCCAAGACGCAAAACTCTGGTCAAATCTGGTGTTATCGTGTACGCATTTATGTCACATCGGTCCATATATCAGTGTACTTTGTTTGGCAGGACTCCCGGTCCACACCTTGTTGCGCCTTCGTTGCTTTGTAGTCTAACGCGGTCTGAAGCAATAGTTGAACTTCTTCGTCTGACCACACAATTTTATTTTTTTTTGCCACCGGTAGCCATGTTTTGTTTTGCTTTTCACGGCGGAGATGAGAAGAAGGAAGATTCTATGCATGTGCGCAGACATAGTGATAATGTATCATGTACAGCACCACCTAGCCGCCTAGCATGCATACCCAATCGAATTCCACACACTTTTGCGTCACCGTTTGCACGCATCTAAACGCGGAATAAAAAGTGAAGATGCAACACCACTTTTGCGTCTTCTGTTCAGACTGTCATCATATAAACGTAGCCTTAGTCCTGCTGTAGACTTTGTTCTGATCCTGGTCTGGTCCAGGCTTCCCAAAGTTCTCCTATTAGTCCCAGTTTTGTCCTAATTTTATGTGGTTTGTGTGCATACTCAAAAAAAGTCTCCAAAAAGTTACTCTAAAATGTTAAATCTTCTGTTGTTGTTTTATGTTTCAGGAAGCAGACATTTCCTAATGCCACTGACGTAACCTGAAGTGTCTTTTTGTTTACAGCTAGTATATTTCAGAGCATACCTCACACAGGTGTTGGTGCGTTTACTGCTGCATTATGGGAATTCCTGTGTTCCTGTGCTTCGCCCACGCCTCCTCAATGCTCTCAAACACGCACTCACTCACTGCCTTTGGGCGCCCATAAAAAGTCAATCTAGACCACAATGAAGCTGTGAAGTGTGCTGAGCTCCCGTTTAGAGCAGTGCTACTTCAAATGGATGGGCCCAGAACGCCTCCTGCAGCCACAGGAAGCGCTCGCCTCGGTCAAACCCAAACAATAAATCTGCAGCATTCCTCCATAGATACCTGAGGACAGCCCACTGTAAAGATTTGAATGTTAGGAGACTTTAAAATACATAAATTACTCAAATTGATATTGGTATTATAATAATAAACCCACATTAGTGTACTGGTTGGAAGATTATGACCACATTTACAAAAATAACTAGGGAGATACTGGCATCAGATATCGGCATGGTATTAAAAAATTTGGTGGATTGTTTTCCAAGATATCGGCTCAGTGAATATCCCATTTTGGTCTATAAACTGGTGTAGTAAAACGATTTACTGGTCAACATTGGCCCAAAACATCTCATAATATTAAAGTTGTTTTATAAAATGCTTTTACCTTCTGCTGTTTGTATTTATAGTAAATAAATGCTGTTTTCACACTTATTTTGACCCCAAGAGTTACTTACACAATACTGTATACTATTACAATATACAATACAGTGGTACCTCACCTTACGAATGACCCAACAAACGAAAATTTCAAGTTACGAAATGCCTTCATGGCGGGGTTAGGTTCCAGAGGTGGCCCGCTTTGGGAGAGGTCCACGAGGTAGGACAACTTTGTATTTTGCAATTGTTCTACATGTTTTAGGGCTGTAAATGCCTCACCACACACATTCTACGCTTTTCTCAGACTGGAGTTGGGCTTTTCTCGCATTTCTCTCTCGTTTGAACACTCGAACTTTCATAGATTTTCAATGGAATGTGTTGATAGTGAAGCGTGGGGGGGGGCACGGCTCAATATAGCGCCGAACGTGCGAGGGGAGCGGAGACACAGGATTACTATCGCAACAACACATCATCAGCAGGGTAAAACTCACCTGTCTCACGGCGGTCTTAACCCAGCTCACATTCCCTTAGTGAGTGAACAATCCAACGCTTGGTGAATTCTGCTTCACAATGATAGGAAGAGCCGACATCGAAGTATCAAAAAGCGACGTTGACACAGCGCTGCGGCGCCTGGGCCGTGCCTCCCCCTCGGGGCCGCGGGCCCGCATGGCGGGCGGGCCGAGCCCGCGCGTCTCACAGCTCACAGTGTCAGCCCCCCCGGCTCTGAAAGTCACATAGAACCAGAGCCCACCCCGCCCCGCTCTTATTCCCGCTGAAAGAGCGTCTTTCTCGGCCTCTTAGCTCTAGCGCGGAACGCGCAAGGAGCGCGGAGCCAGGAGCACCGCGCTCCTCCAACGGCACTGCCATGTCCCGGGATAATCCTGGTTTAGTCCAGGTCCAGTCCAGGTTTAGACCTGGTTTAGTTCTGGTCTAGACCTGGTTTATTCCAATCAGGATGCAGAACACAAATGTTACACTATAAAAAAAAGTTACACTATAAAAAAAACAACCTTGGAACGGATCAGGCCTTTTCCATTGAAATAGCGACTCAACTTATGAAAAATTCGCGTTACGAAACCACTTCTGGAACGAATTCATTTCGTAAGGTGAGGTACCACTGTATATACAATACTACAATATACTACTGGGCCAAGCAAAATATTTGCTCAGATATTGATTGATTGATTGGTATTTATTGTCTTGTACTTTTGCTAAGGGTATATGTGATGTTTTAGTCATGGTGTTTATTGTCTTGTTTTTCAGATGTTTTATGTTCACTGTGGGCCTAGGGGGCGCTGCAATTTCAAATCCTGTGTGTGCAACCTGTACATATGGTTTTTGACAATAAAGCTGACTTTGAAACTTTGAACGTTGTATTTATTTTGAGTTTGTGCCAAGACAGAAACAATAATCATATACATATTATATGTACATGTATATACAACATCAGAAAAGCAAATTTCTCGAAAAGGAGTGGGAAGAAGAAAAACTTGTATTAACCCACCCCTCATGGGGAAAAAAAGGGTACAGGGTCTTTAAGGTAAATAATTTAAAGGTCCCATGGCATGAAATTTTCACTTTCTGAGGTATTTGAACGTTAATGTGAGCTCCCCTACCCTATTTAGCCCCCCCATGGCTAAAGGTTTCGAAATGTGTAAACTGAGCATTTGCAATCCTTTTCCGCATTTGGAAAAAAGACAGTAATTCTGAACAAGGGAACTTTTTGATGTCACACTCGCGGAAAGGTTTCCACCCCCGTCTGGCCGTCTACCCACCGTCTCTGGAAATCACACCCAGAGAATTTGGACCGCAAACAAACTACGAAATGCGAGATGCGCTCTTTTTTTGCCTGGAGACACGTGAGAGTGTTTCCAGGCTCGGATGTCCTTTATAAATGTGTATTTTTTTAATGGAACGTGTCTCATATCTTCCTCCGCGCTTATAAACGCGGAAGTGGGTGACAGCGTACACCGCACCGCTAATCCAGGAAACAGTGGCATTTTTGGCCACACCCCCCACCCGCTGCACTGGCCTGTCTCTGTCCTCCTCATTTGCATTCAAGCAACAACTCCCAGAATAAAGTGTTTCAGAGACATATTTAGCCTCACGAAGACAGTCAGAGTCATATCTCATGCACTGAGGCTTGATTTTGAAGAAGGATTCATTTACAGTATTAGGGAACCATTAAGGCGCCATATAAAAGCATCAAATAGTACCATGTCATGGAATCTTTAAGGCACTTTTTGTTCTCTATAGGGAAATTTGACCTCTGCATTTGACCCATCAAACTGGTACAACCTGCCAGGAGCAATGAGTGCCACAGCAAAGTGATTTCTTTCTTTATTTATTTATTTTAAAAAAAGAGAAGGTTTACAGCACACTTGTTTGACTTTATTCTTTATTAGATTAAATTTAGGTTAGGCTTGTTGAATGTTCCTGCTGTTACCAACACCTGGAAGCTGTGCATGTACTCTTGAACTTTTTATTTACTTATTTATTTGTTTGTTTTTGTTGTCATTAGTGTTAGTTTAGTCAAATAATTAATTTTTTATCAAATTTTGAAATGGTCACTCTTTTAGACAAATGATTCCTTCCTGTTTTGAAGGACTCTGAAGACCTTTCCCACCAAAGATATATGACTCTGATTTGAACAGCTTAAATGCTATGCTTCAAACCCACAAATAAACAAAGAACAAAAATGATTACATGTTATGGGATGTAATTTATGTTTTTTTTTGGCTTTTCTAAATCCTACATTTACATATTATCATTACCACTTACTACTGTGCATACATAAACATTTCAATTTACATGTATTGAACGGGACCACCGTAGCTGTTCTTAGCCTACAATATTATTCCTGTCACTGAACAAAAATATGATACAGGACTTAGTGCACCAAATCAAAATACTATCTTATGTGTGGACGTTTATGTTTCTCTTTCACCACAAACTCTGGTCTTCATCCTGGTTTATATTGCGTCTCTGTCGGATCAGGCCTGGACTTAAGTTTGGAAGTCTGTCAGAAGAAAAGAGCAGAAGAAAAGAGAAGTGCTCCCAGCTGGCTGCGTTTTGCTGTGATTGGCTTTGTGTCATCAGAGCGCCGTGAGGCAGGGCAGTCTCAAAACGCTTGAGTTTAAGAAATACATTTGTGAGTTTGAGAAAAGTTTTTGCCACACAGACGTACAATTTTGAAGTTTCGTCTGAGAATTTCTTGTCTCTGTGCCAGAGCCGCCTCCAATTAGGTTCTACTGTATTTTCTGCGTTAGACATTGTGTTTAGTTTATTTGAACAACATAGCTTTTTCCAATTTAGAGTGCAGAGGTTCCAGATTACACAAAATGGATTCTTCTGAGCTTTAAGTCATGTTAGAATGTTGTGTCCTCCTCAAAAACATACCCAGAGTTGTGTTTTGTTTCATTCAGACATGTTTGAGTAACCTTTTATTTAGTCTGTTTACATCCCCAAAGCTCAAAATGCTCTGTTCCACCTTGTGATGTCATGAAACAGTAATTTTCAAGTGAACAGCTATACCTTTCAAAGTCAAAGTCAACTTTATTGTCAATTCTGCCATACTGTATGTGTTTGACATACAGTGAATCGAAATTCCGTTTTTCTCTGGCCAAGCAGTGCAAAAAATACAATATAAAGACTACAAAAACTATCTAAGGACAAAAATCTAAGAGCAGTGCAAAGAATAAATAAATACCTATTTACAGATCAAAATGTGCAATAGAATATGCATTGAAAAATAAAGATAAAAATAAATGTAGTAATTTCTTAGCAGCAGTTTTTAAAGTGTTTATAGTGATATGTTGTTTTTTTTACTACTTACTACTACTATTAATATTACTATGAGTCTAAAACTGCTCTTACAACAATCTTACTACAAAAATTGTGATGCAAATTTACACTGGCACCACTATGCTACTATAATACTGTAAAGATAAAACAAAATGCCATTGACTGAAACTAAAACAACTGTTCTACAGCGCAACCTTTAACCTTTTGTGGAATTTTGTGGAGGTGTATGGAGTTTAAAAACACAGTGGAGCACTCCCCGAAGAACGCAATATACATTTTTTGTTTGTGTTAAACATTTGTGAAAGAAACAAAACACAACTCTACTTATATTTGTGATGAGGAAACATTATAACATAGATAAAAAAAAAAATAACACAATATAGGCCCTTTAAAGATGAATTATGGAAAACTGGAAAGTTCCACATTCAAGTAATATATTTAGCATTTATTCAGTTTTGTGCTTTGGTATCTGCTGTTGTCTTTCCATTGTTGGTATTATGTATGTGGGTTATTGTAGTCGTGCGACCATTGTTGGTATTTTTGTGCTTGTGGTATGTTTACTTGTTGCAGACTTTAAATGTTCCTGATAGAAACACCTTATGTGTAATTAATTGTCCCTGATCAAAAGTTGTTGTTGTTGTTGGTTTTTTTTGTAGGAGAATGGAATTTGCCTTTGTTTTGTTTTGTTTTTGTGTTCAACTGAATTGACAAGGACGCTAAATCAATAATTTAAGTTATGTTTTGGAAGACAGGGGTGGGATTCAGTAAGTTTTCTTCTTCCCACTCCTTTTCGAGCAAAACAAAAAACAAAAAAAACCCTAATGTATTTGACTGTATATTGGTTACATGTATTTATTTCCTTGTGTTGACCTGCTCGAAATGAATAAATAAATGAAATGAAGTGTAGTGTGTGTTTTATTACCATTATTGCCAATTATTGAATTAATGCCTATTTTGTGCATAAAACAAGGCACCGCAGTAGTAATACGAAAAGTAAATGTGGCTAAACGCAATAGCTGCTAGCTTTGAAGAGTGTGTTATTGAGAGCATTTCTTGGATTACCACATAATGACATCACAGGGTGGAACTTTGGAGAGGGTGAGGATCTAATAAATGAATAAATAAATAAAATAAAAAAGTCTTGAACTTTACTTAAAGTAGTACAGGTTTTCCTTCATTTACCCACATTAATACACACAAAGAAATAAATTATAACCAAATAACTACTTCTTTAAATGCCACTTTTTATAGATTTTATTACATTTTTTGTGTGTGTTTTAGTTTTGCATTAGTTACCTACATGGTATGGTATGGTTTATTTATTTGCACAGGGACAGTGCCCAACATTTCATTGACCTTTGAAATAAACAAAAGAAAGATGCAGGTGCCAGGTTATAGCAAAAATGCTAATTTCCACCTGTAGTCCCGGGACAGGTTGATGTTAATGAAATCTACTATGACAGAGATTGTAAATGGGTGATAGACCAGTGCATAAGAATAATCACATATGTGCATACATATCAGATAAAATTACAACCATCACTATGCATCACTATGCATCAGTTACACTGGCCTACAAGCAAAATGCTTCCGGAACAAAAGTAGTGATATTTTTCTTGTTTTAGGTCACTAATAAAGAAAAAGTAAGAAGTCAGAAGTCAGAAGTGCTGATTGGCTATAGATTCCAAGATATAGTAATGGGTCAAAATAGGAAATTTATGCAAAATAAGGCAAAAACTGTAGTTTATCAGAAGGTACAGTGTGTCTACAAGCGACCAGGTCTATCTGTTTTAACATATATCAATATATATAATATATATATTATTACATATCAAGATTCAAGATTCAAGATTGTTTATTTGTCATATGCAGAATCAACACAAGGTCAACAATGCAATGAAATGCTTAGGATCAGAAGAACCGTTGACTCGCTAAGATAGTCAGAAGTACTAATAACATGCAATAATAGTACATGGTAAAAAAAAAAGTGTTGCAAAGTGCAGGGGAAGAAGTAAACAATATAATAAACAATATAATAAACAATATAATAAAATATGTAATAAAATAAAAAAGCAAGGTACAATGTACAAGGTGCAGGTAGGATTAAATCAAGATCAAATAAGGTGTAAGTATTTCACAGATTGCACATAATATGGTGTGGTGTAGGTGTTGCATGTGGATTTCGTATTGCACATAGTATGATATAAATATTGCACATAGGTTACACAGGTAACAGTAATTTACAGTGAGGTAGTGACAGACATGATATATTCATATAGAGCAGCAGCAGTAAACATAATTATGCATAATGAAAGGTAGTTTAGTGCAGTATTATTGAGAGTTCAGTATTATTTAGAGTATTACCCAGAGTTCAGTAGTCTGACAGCTTGGGGGTAATAGCTGTCTTTGAGTCTTTTTGTGCGTGCTGGCAGGCTCCTGTATCGTCTACCAGAGGGTAGCAGACGGAAGAGTCCTTGTGCCGGATGAGTATGGTCCTTAGTGATGCTGCGTGTCTTACGCAGACCCCTGCTGTGGTAAATGTCCTGGATGGAAGGGAGACTGCTGCCAGTGATGTCCTCTGCCGCTCGCACCACCCTCTGTAGTGCTTTGCGGCTCTGAGCGGTGCAGTTCCCATACCACACTGTGATGCAGCCCGTCAGCAGGCTCTCGATGGTGCACCTGTAGAAGTTTGTGAGGATGCTGGTGTTCATACCAAACTTCCTCAACTTCCTCAGGAAGTAGAGTCTTTGTCGGGCTTTCTTAACCACAGTGTCTGTATGTAGTGTCCAGGACAGATCCTCAGTGATGTGTACCCCAAGGAACTTAAAACTGCTGACCTGCTCCACCTCAGCGTTGTTGATGGAGATGGGGGGATGCTGGTCTACACGCTGTCTCCTGAAGTCCACGATCATTTCCTTAGTTTTGCTGACGTTCAGAGAGAGGTTATTTTCCTGACACCAGCTGGTCAGTGATTTCACCTCGTCTCTGTAGGCGCTCTCATCGTTGTTGGTGATGAGGCCTAGGATGGTGGTGTCGTCAGCAAACTTGAGGATGGTGTTGGACCTGTGCCTGGCGGTACAGTCATAGGTGAACAGGGAGTACAGGAGAGGGCTGAGAACACAGCCCTGGGGTGCCCCAGTGCTGAGGACACGTGTGGAGGAGACGTGGCTGCCGATCCTCACCGCCTGTGGCCTGTTGGTGAGGAAGTCCCATATCCAGCAGCAGATGGACGTCCCCAGGCCCAGGGCGGTGAGCTTAGAGACCAGTTTTGAGGGGATTATGGTGTTGAATGCCGAGCTGTAGTCGATGAAGAGCATTCTCACATATGTGTTTCCTCTCTCCAGGTGACTGAGAGAGGTGTGGACTGCTAGAGCAATAGCGTCGTCTGTAGACCTCTTTGCTCTATATGCAAACTGCAGCGGGTCCAGGGTGTCGGGGAGGGAGTCACAGATGTGTCTCTTCATGATTCGTTCAAAGCACTTCATGATGACAGATGTGAGTGCTATGGGCCGATAGTCATTAGGACAGGATGCTGTGGGGGTCTTTGGGATGGGGACTACAGTGGAGGTCTTGAAGATGGTGGGCACGATAGACTGGCTCAGAGACAGGTTGAAGATGTTGGTGAACACCCCGGCGAGTTGGTCAGCACAAGCCCTCAGCACCCGTCCGGGGATGCCGTCGGGTCCTGGTGCTTTGCGGGGATTCACTCTCTTGAACGCCCGTCTCATTGTAGCAGTGTCTATACAAAGCACAGCGTCTTCACTGTCCACATGGGGTCTGGTGACAGGCGTGGTGTTATCTGCATCAAACCGGGCGTAGAAGGTGTTGAGTTCGTCCGGAAATTATGCGCTGGACAGTTCCACGGGCCCGCTCCTCCCCTTATAGTCAGTGATGCAGCGTAGCCCATGCCACACCCGTCTCGGGTCATTGCTCTGCTGGGCAGACTCCACTCTCTCCCTGTAGTCCCTCTGGGAAGTCCTGATGGTCTTTCTGAGGTCGTACTTGGCTGCTTTGTAGGCTTCGGGGTCTCCTGAGTTGAAGGCGGCGGTGCGAGCTTAAGGAGCGAGTCGGCACGGAGCGACTGATCAGTGCGTCCATTCTGCGGCGCAACCTGATGACGTATGCGTATATCTTGAATACATTAGCTAACCAGCACAGTTATCAATTGATTTTCAGTTCATCTTATCAATATAAATGAGATTTAGCCACTTTTATCGAGTCCAAAAATTTGTAGACCAATGTTATCTATTATTACTTCAATTTTTCCCACTTTTCCCAAGAGTAGAAAGCCAACAATTCATATTTATTTGTGGATTTTATTTATTTCTTTATTTATTTTTTTACTTTGCATATGGCCCTTTTACTTGACTGGAACCAAATGTAGAGATGTTGTTTGTTGGGAGAGTGCCAGTGGTTTCAGGCATAACAAACTCACATGTGCAGCTCTGAGCTCAGACTTAAGAGGGACACTTCTTCTTTCCATTGGCTTTAGCAAAACAAGCTTGTGTGTGTTTGGATAGAGGCGGTAAGCAGCCCACTGACCTGAGCAATGGGTCAGATTAATCCGGGACCCCCCATGCCCCCTGCTCCTCTCTCCTCCCCCCTCCTCCTCTCCTATCGGTCCGGCGCAGGAGAAAGTGGCGTCGGGGGCGGCTGCAGGTCAAAGGGAGTAGCTCAGAGAAAACAGGAAACTGACAACACAGACAAATGACAGGTCAGAACGGACCACAGAAAGGATTTGCAGAGTGGACAGGACAGAGAGAGAGTGGGGAAGGAAAGAAAGAGCGAGAAAGGGAGAGAGGGATGGAGAGAGAGAGAGAAAGAGAGAGTATGAAGGGTATAATTTAGATGACAGGGATTTTGGTTAGTAATGTGGCGTCTATGGACAAGAAATGAGCAGCAAAAGAGCCTGGTTGAACCACTGTTTTGGGCGTAATGAATCAACTCCAGAACAGAGAACAGCTAGTGCACTCACTGACTTTTTGTGCACGTTCACGTATTCACATTTTAAATATAATGCCATTCTATACAGCTCTGGAAAAAATAAGAGACCACTGCAAAATTATCAGTTTTTCTGATTTTACTACTTATAGGTATGTGTTTTGGGCAACATTTCCCTCAAATTCCAAACAAAAATATGATCGTTTAGAGCATTTATTTGCAGAAAATGACAAATGGATGTTTTCAGACCTCAAACAATGCAAAGAAACAAGATCAAATTCATTTTAAAACAACATAATATTAATGTTTACACTTAAGAAGAGTTCAGAAATCAATATTTGGTGCAATAACCCTTATTTTTAATCACAGCTTTCATGCGTCTTGACATGCTCTCCACAAGTCTTTCACATTGTTCTTGGGTGACTTTATTCCACTCCTGGTGCAAGAACTGAAGTAGCTCAGCTTTGTGTTTGTGTTGGAATTCAACAGACGCTGGAATGGAATGGCTGTAATATATGTAGAGATGCTGATTTCAGAAAAAAATGCAGTGGTCTCGTATTTTTTTCCAGAGCTGTATTTATTTATTAAAAAATACAAACATCTAAACATCACTATATGTAAGCCTGTAGATTCCAGTTGTGCATTGTGTGTGTACCATTAAACATACTAATACTGTATAAGCTAATTAAAAATTGATATTGTAGTTTATATTTTATTACTTATTTTTGTATTTTATTCTGATTTGTACATATATATTTATTATTATTATCATTATTTTTTATAATTGTCTCATTTGACACTGATCTATTGCTCTTTTTTTGCTATTCCATCTATTTTTTGTTCCCCGCTATATTATATTTGATGAGTGAGCTACTGTACCCAAACAATTTCCCTTGTGGATCAATAAAGTTTGTCTAAGTCTAAAAGTATAAAAAGTACCCATAATACTTAAACTGCAATTACATAACTACATACAATTATATTTACTGTTCCAGATCTTAAAAATGTGAACGTTAATAACACTGACTGCTATAACAGTGGAATAACACACATATTTTCCTTATCAAACCCCATAAACCATTAATTAAACGATTAAAGACAACTTCTCCTTTAAGCTCCTCTGTAAAAATCAAACAGTGACACATGGACACAGCGACTTGAGTTTAAGAAATACATTTGTGAGTTTGAGAAAAGTTTGACCAATTTTGAAGTTTTGTCTGAGAATTTGCTGTTTCCAATTAGATTCTACTGTATTCTGTGCGTTAGACATTGTGTTTAGTTTATTTGGACAACATAGCTTTTTCCAATTTAGAGTGTAAAGGTTCCAGATTACACACAATGGATTCTTCTGAGCTTTAAGTCATCTTAAAAATGTGAACGTTAATAACACGGAGTACTATGACAGTGGAATAACACACACATTTTCCTTATCAAACCCCATAAACCATTAATTAAACAATTAAAGACAACTTCTCCTTTAAGCTTCCGCTGTAAAATCAAACAGTGACACATGGACAGAGCGATACCATCTCCTGCGCTGAGAGATTGTCCACAATAAGCCTTATATGTGAGTGTGGGCGGATGGATGGAGGTGCAGAGAGGTGCTTCAGCTTTGGCCAGGGGCAGAGATAAGAGCAGAGGGGCTAAAGTAGGACAGCTACAATCAGTGTGCGATCACAAGAGCTGTTTAGGGCTGCTGTTAGATCCTCCTAAACTAGCCCTAATTTCCCCTGTTGTAGAGATGTGTGAGTGAAGTGGGATGGGGCAGATAGGGGGCAATAGAGGAGGGGAGGGGTTCTAATTTAAGGCCAGGGGCAGGAGCACGTTCAGATGGAGCTGATAGGAGAGGAAGAGGGGAGGGCGAAAGATCAATCACACCTGCAATCGCCAAGGTGCAACTCACTCAAAGAGGTTTCTACTGCAGTAAGTTAAAAAGTAAAGGGGAAAGAAGGTAGAGGATGTGGTCTGTGTATGTACGATGGGGTTCAACAGTTACATATGAATTTTATTTTATTTCATTTAATATATTTAAATGAAATATATAAATTTATTGATTTAAAAAAAATATTTTTTTAAATAAATGGTTATGGTTAATAAACAGTTACACATTAATTGAATTGAATTTTTATTTTATTTCATTTAATATATTTAAATGACATGTATGTATTTATTATTTATTTATTCATTTGTGTATTTATTTATATATATTTTTTACATTTTTGAAAAATATATAGTTATGGTTAATAAACAGTTACACGTGAATTGAATTAAATTTTATTTTATTTCATTTAACATATTTAAATGAAATTTATATATTATTTATTTATTTATTTACTTATTTGTGTATTTATTTATATTTTTTAAATAAATATTTATGGTTAATAAATAGTTACACATTTATTAATCTTTATTTTTTCCTTTATTTATTTATATATACATATATTTATTTATTTATTTAATTTTTTAAATAAATAGTTACGGTTAATAAACAGTTACACATTAATTAATCTTAATTTTTTCATTAATTAATTAATTTATTTATATTTTTATGTTTTTTTTTTAAATATAAATAGTTATGGTTAATAAACAGTTACACATTAATTAATCTTTATTTTTTCATTTATTTAGAGTTACTTTTTTGCTACTAAACTGTGGTACATGGTGTTTTTTTTGTAGCATTGTCTAGTTAATTTGTTTATTATTTGTTTTTTGGGTTTTTTGTTTTGTTTTGTTTTTTGCAAAATCTTGCAAACTACTGTAGGTAAAACTGCAAATTTGTGGGATGAAACTGACTGTGTTGCCTCCAGCAGCCAAAACATTCTCAAGAAATATTCATATGCCATAAATGCACCCTTATGCTAATGTTGCCAACGTCTTTATTTATGAATTTAAATCTAAGAACAACATCCAGGTTAATACATTAACTTCACTGACTGCAGGTTTGTCTCATTTTAATGTTTCCAGTTTTTTATTACGTTAACAGTTGTATTGTACATTTCTGACTTGACAAATGGACCAATAAACCTCCAACTTCCAAGAAAAAACTCAGCATTGATATAATTTACTGTGGCATTCCAAAAAAAATCCAGAAAAGAGGCCAGTCAAGATCCCAATCTCTTAATATCCTTGAATTCACCACATCCTTTAAAGCACTATAGGTCGAAGGTATTCTCTCACCACCCTTTGATTAATTGTTGGCTCTCATTTTTGGTTTTCCAGAGGTGCCTGTACAAAATCCCCCATAATCCTCTTGGAGAGTTATGAAGCCCCGCCCCTCAGGTCTGGCCCTGTGCTTCTCCTTTTATGCACTCGCTCTGCTCCACTGACGACTCCTGCTTTCTGAGACCGTGTGATTAAAGTACGGCATTGTAAAACACTCAAATTGGCTCACAAAAACAAACGGCATAAAGAATAATCGTAAACAGTAATCACACTTAAGTTAAGCAAAGATTTAGACTGGGTTTTATGAGTTTATAGAGCTCAAACAAATCTATGCAATCAGTAACATTTTGAAGTGGTAATTTTTGCATAGATAAACAAATTCACAATTGCCTCTCATTTAAGCCTTATGTTAGAGATGCTTTGTTGAATCAGAACATAAAAACAGTTTTGTGGTTCTGCAATAATCTGCTATCATTACCGAAGACACAACTCTCACTGTTTAAACTACTTTTTTATGGTAAGTTGAGAAATACATGTTGTTTATTAATCAGCACAGGGCCAGATCCTTCGACTCAGGAACCGCGTGGAGTTTTATCTCATTCACATACTGTTTTGAAGTAAAAAGCTACAAGATGAGTTAAAAATGGGTAACTTTGCTTGTCTTAATGCACGGATCCTATTGCTTTGCGTATAATGTTCCACAATATGGCATTAAACCTATTTACAGTATCTCCATGGAGACGAGCAACTGACAGCACCAGGATGAGCTGTAAGTCAGGTCTTTGAAAAGGCTAGAATGCATGTGTTTTAAGGGATTCATTTTAGATAATAAGAACACCTATAATTGTTTAACCCTAAAACACTTTCACTATAAAAGTAACACCATCACTTTTGCTGGGTTTTACCCGATATAATATACCCCAAAAAATGTGTCCAACCGCAGGAAAACCAATACCAAGTCGTCACGGAGGCGTTTTGAGTTATTCACAGATTCTGAAAGTCCATGTTCTAAGCTTTCCAATGATGTCTTACATGTGAAAATCGGACAATATTTTAAAAAATGATCTCTATTTGAAAGCAGCCATAGCAGATCCCAGAAATTCCAGAAATATTCCTCAAAGTTTGGTCTCTTCAGCCTTCCTTGCCTAACAAGCATTTTTGAAATTAAAAATGTATGTTTTTAACGTCACTAATGCTGTTATCTGAAACATGGAGAGGCTTCTTCATGATCTCAACTAGCACATTATGCAAAAAAACGAAAATCGCTAATTTTGAAAAAAAAAAACAAAAACAAAAAAACGACAAAAAACGCATTTCCTGAGAATCTGTAATGGCGACATGTGCCCTCAGCTTCCGTGGTGGGACACAAATGTACTTTTCATGAAAAATAAATCAAAATATGACAACACGTGATAAATTAGAGTGGTTTTCTTTTATTTTCAACTGTGGTATGTGTAACAGAATGGAAAAAAACATAGGAAGACCCTAAAAACATGCTCCAAAATTACAGAAAAATTTGGAATTTGAGAACAAAAAATTCCTAAAAAATACAAAACAAAACAAAACAAAAAACAACAAAAAACAAGGATACTGGAAACTTGGTCTTTGGTCCATCCATTCCTGGGACATGTGAGACTTCACAAAAATAGTATTTTTTCAGTGGGTAAAAATGACCAATTGACTAAAATATTGTTTGAAAATATACTTTGAAATCACCACTTTGTGATATTTATTCATAATCACTGCACTAAATAAGGATAGATACACATTCCAGGACCACTCTTACTTACCTATTCTTTACATCCTCTTACATTAAATTCATTACATTCTTACATTCCTCTTTCACTATCGCCGGGTGAAAATCACCTGAAAGCCTGTAGGAAAAAGTGGCCTTTGGGGTAGGGAAACACCTACACCTTCAAAGATGTCAAAAACAATGGTGAAGCTCCCCAGGGGCCCATGACAAATCCAACAACTTTAACATGAAAATCATGTAAATATTTTTGCTCAGGTGAAAATCACCCAGCCATATTGCTCTAGGGTTAAGCATGATTGATACGTTTAATGCCATACTGAAGGGAAAATAATAATTCAAGCCCTCTGAATTGTAACCTCAAAAGATCCATCATCATGACCAAATTGCAACTCTTTTTGTATAACCTGTTTGACATTTTTAGAGTTTGTAGTTGCAGTTTTGGTCACATTTTCTAATTACGTTTTAATTCCTTAGTGAAGCATTTACCCCCTGTGTGAGTATTTTGGTCAGTCTATTTGGTCTCAGCCAGGGTCCAGCTTGCATCACATCTGTCTCTAGTCCCGGGGAGGTACACTGTAATGAATGCATAGCTTGTTTAGTATCTGTTGGGCAGGTGGGCAGAATGCTTGAGCTCATCCCCTTTATAGACAGTGGTATGTTACTATGGGGTATTAACTGCGAACACATAGATCACCACGTTACCTTTTCTTGTTTTGAAAATGCAAATTCGCTGAAAACAACGTAATATGTTTTATAAGCTTTACTTTTGTTTTTGATACTGAGTCTCCCCTCTCTTTGCTCTCTGTGCTAAGTCACTCTCCCTTCAAAGCGCTATTGGGTGATTCTCCAACCATCAAGGAATTTGTGCCCCAGGCAGAAATAAGAAAAACAAAAACACGCTGCACTTACTAGACACAAAGACAAAATTACAAAAAAAATTATAATAGATAAATTACTATTTATAAAATATGGTTTTATATTGAGTGTTTTTGCTATATGTCCTTTGTCCCTTGTCCAGGTTTTGGACTCTCAGTCCCTCATATGACTGAAATTAAATTTGATTCAACAGTAACTTCATTGACAAATGGCACAGAAATTCCTTATTTTAATTAAAAATATCATGTGCTTGAAAGATATATTAGTATTTTATTTATTTTTCATTAAAAGAACACCTGTCCCTAGGGATCACTGTAATTTCCACCACCAAATGTAACTTTGAACTTTTTTTTTAAACCTTTGTCTACTTGAACCACATCAGTTGTGATGTGACAGGAGCTCATATTAGCATAGCAGCGTTAGCTCGATGGAAGGAAGGGAAACAAGAACAAAATCAAGGTCAAGTTTTACAAAACCAAGAGTAGATTTATGGGTCGTCATTTCCAAACACCTCATATTTCCTTTGAATGTACAAATAATGAGAAAAATACCATTTTATATTGTGTATTTTGAGTATATTTTATGCTAACTCTAAAACAGAGATTAGCATGCTAATATGTCATGAGATTTTAAAAGAAATGCTAAACATTGTCATTTCCACAACAGTCACTTCCATCACTTTATTTATTGTTATTATTTATTATTATGTATTTAATATTTATGTAATTTCATTACAACCACTATCAGTTAATGTTTCTACACATTGTGATGAAGTAGAACAAATCAAAATATTTCAAAAAATATGTTGAATTTTCTGAAAAATATCATGACCAAATTTGACTGTAGTTGGAGAATCACTCTATTGTGAAGCTGTAGTTTGCTTCTTTGTGTCATAAGAATTGGACAGAATCTTTTAGCTTACCACAAGGAGGGTTTCAATAGGGCCCGGGAAAACTAGATTATTCAAACATGTATGAATGACATCTAAAACCTCTACAACATGTTTTTGATGAAGGAACGCTATAACATGGTAAAAAGCTAAAAACTATTCTGCATAATACCCCCTGTTTTAAAACATAAGAAACCCCCCCCTGCCCTCTGTGCCCTGACATGACTAGGTGAATTCCCAGGCAGAGATAGTAGCTAATAAACAAAAACATATGGCTCATGTAAAGATTTAGTTTCCATTGCCCTGAAGTCTTACTGAGAATAGTATCGACTCCAGACAGAAATACAGCGTTTGTGAAAGGACATATCTCTAAATTATGGCCCAGATGAGAGGGGAGTGGGAGAATGGGGAAGAAGGTTGTGTTCTGCCTCGCTGTGTTTCAATGGCTCGTGTAATATATAGACGCTTTACAAAACGAACAGGCAGGTTTGGGCATATCTGCTCAAGCTATTAGTGGTCCAGATCTGCTGTTATAAGTGGTCCCTTTGCTCCAAACGATTTGGACAAAATGGAGAAATTGAGACAATCCGTGTTGATTTTACTTGCAAATCAGTTCCCCCAGATAATAGTATGCAATTCCAATGGTTAGAACTTAACTTTTCGTTTTCCATTCTGTAGAAATGCTTTGTCATCTATTAAACAGTACTGTCATTGTATGTACACTCCCAGTCAAAAGTCTGAACACTCCCTGTCATTTAGTGTTAATGTTCATTCTGCATTTCATATTTCAAGTACAGAAAACACCATATGTATGACACAAGATGTATGGAATTATGTAGTAAAGAAAAAAAACATGTTAAATAACCCAACTCAGTACTTTTTTATATTTATATTCAAATCCTCAAGCGACCTCTTGCTTTGTTGACAGTGCTGAAAACCCTTGGCTTTCCCTCAATGAGTTCTTTGATGAATTCACATGAAATAGTTTTCAGTTCACAGCTGTGCCCTGTCAGGGTCAACAAATGCCACAAGTCCAAACCAGGGTTCAAAGTGGAGGGTAAAGTCTATTTCAAAAAAATGTAAACATAAAACAAGTTTGAGTTATTTTGAGTTCATTTTTTGTTTCCTACATTCCATATGTTTTGGTACCGTCAATGAGGATCTACAATGTAAATAATCATGGAAATACAGAAGAAAAAAAGAAAAAAAAGAATCCAAACTGCAGACATGTTTGCATTAAAGTTAGACTAGACATAAGAAAGGGGGTAGGCCTATAGGGAAAAGAGTTTTTTTTTTTTTTAAATTGATGAAATGTATCACTGCCACTGTAAATATTATGAATTGCATTGTTTTTATGCTTTATGTCAGGGGTGTCAAACATGTGGCCCGGGGGCCAGATCCGGCCCTACAAGACCTTTAATCTGGCCCTTGGCTGATTTTCTATTAAAATATTTTAATTATATTTACATTTTCTATTAAATTATTGGTAATTTTCTCTTTCCAAATGCTCTTAAAGGCAAATTCATGTTTTTTTTTACAATCTGAGCCTTCTTTCGGCAATAAAACAAGTAGTTTTACTCACCCATAGCATTTTTCTGTCAATTGGAGCAGTATCGCAGAACTTATGTTGAGCCGTTCTGTTCTAGTAATGATCCCGTATCTGTTAACATGGTGCTGTATCATTTGCTCGGGGCATTACTTTGCGGTGTCCAAATAACACAAACTTTAGCACTTTTCAGATCATAGAAGCCCGATGTCTTAATGAAAGATTTCGTTTGAAGCAAAAGTGGCCTGTAATCCGAGATTTAGCCATAGTTTCGAGTAGATGAGGATGCCAGTGCGCATGCGCGGACTGCTCCCGGGACCCAAACATGAAACGCAAAGCTGAAAACTATGGATAAATCTCGGATTACAGGCCACTTTTGCTTCAAACGAATTCTTACATTAAGACATCGGGCTTCTATGATTTGAAAAGTGCTAAAGTTTGTGTTATTTGGAGACCGCAAAGTAATGCCCCGAATACAAATGCTAATGGTTACGCTACAACATAACTTTCTTCAAACAGCTCCAAATGACATGAACGTGATATGGGTGAGTCAAACGACTTGTTTTATTACCGAAAGAAGGCTCAGATTGTAAAATAACGTTACTTTTCCTTTAAAGGACTATTGTTTTGACTGTTGAACGTGACACCCTCATCAGCAAAATGTCAAAAATGAGAAAGTAGACACCGAGTGCAGGATTTTCCAAGAAAAATTTATTAATTGCTATTTATTCATGGAGGTGAATGGGAAACTTGTATGCTTGTGTTGAAATTGCATTTTTCTTAAAGTTTCAGGTTGTTCATAATATTATAATATTTACTTGTTGTTGTTAGTTCATCAAATAACAAAGACTTATGTAATAGATTTGTGTTTCTCTGCACAAATATTTGGATTTATTGCTATTTGTGGGGTATATTTGCCATGAGTTTTCTGATCCGGCCCCTTTGGAATCAAAGTAGGATGGATACAGCCCCTGGACCAAAATGTGTTTGACACCCCTGCTTTATGTTCATTGTTTGTAATGTTGTTTGTAATGTCTTAAGGACTGCAGATGGAAATTAGCTCCGAGACCTAAAGTCTGGTACAAAGCATCTTTTCATTTTTTGTGATTAATGCTTCTGTACATTGTCCCTGTCAAATAAATCAAATAAACTAAACTAAACTTTTGACTGTGTATGGGTACTCAAACTTGTAATGTATTATGTTATGAAAATGAGTAAAAGTAATCCTTGGATAGTGCATGTTCAAACAATTATTTATTTGTTTGACTGTAAAAATATACCAATATACCACTGAAGTACTTGGTACTTGTGGTTTTTATTGAAAACCTCAGTTGCTCCGGTCTGAACTGTGCTAAACCACACTGAGCCTGAGGGGAGCAGCTCTGCCATAAAACCAGTGTGGATTTTACAGGTGAAATAAACATGTTTACAGCCCACAGGACAAAAAGAATGTATCTGTTTAACTGAACTAATACTTAGGGATTGATTTTGATTTAATGGCGAATTAGGCACTGAAGTGGTGTATGAGAATTTGATTGGCAATGACAGATTTAATGGTTGGTTTCTCTTTTTGTGATTGGCATTGCTATCAAAAGTCCCTGGTTAGTCTGGAGGGAAGAATATCATAAGTTTGTGTTTAAGTAATCATTTACCACAGACATTTCCGGCTTTAAAGGTTTTGAGAGCATGTTGGTAAGTATGGTACACTTTTTACAACAATAAATAGATTATACATTAACCAAGACAGTCTAAGGAAAGATACTGGTGCCAGGTACAAGCACGACTTTACACCTGTAGTCCCTGAACAGGTTGATGTTAGACAGACATTAAGGTAAATAGTCAAAAGTTACTCCCTCCCCTCAGGTTAAGAGTCTGGGTGTCATCCTCGATAGCACCCTCTCCTTCACTTCTCACATAAACAACATCACCCGCTCTGCCTACTTCCACCTCCGCAACATACATCGTCTCCGGCCCTCCCTTACTCCTCAGTCCACTGCCATACTCATACACAGCCTCGTCACTTCCCGCCTGGATTATTGCAACTCTCTCCCGTTTGGTCTCCCGCAAAAAACTCTCCATAAACTTCAACTGGTTCAGAATTCAGCCGCTCGCATTATCACACACACACCCTCCATCAACCACATCACACCCATCCTACAACAGCCCCACTGGCTCCCCATCACACACCGCATTCAATACAAAATCCTGCTCCACACATTCAAAGTCATCCTCAACCTTGCACCTCCATATCTCGCAGACCTCCTCCATATCTCCACACCTGCTCGCTTTCTGCGCTCCTCCTCCTCTCTGCAGCTCTCTGTCCCCTCTGCCCGTCTGGTCACTATGGGGAGCAGGGCGTTCAGCCGCTCTGCTCCCCAGCTCTGGAACTCTCTCCCTCCTGACCTCCGCAACACCGACACACTCCCAAACTTCAAAACAAAACTCAAAACACATCTGTTCAGACTGGCCTTATCACCTCAACTGCAGTGTCCTTTTAAATGTTTTAAAGGTTTTACTGTTTTTAAAAGTTTTTTGTTTAAATGTTTAACTGTTTGTTTTTAACTGTTTGTATTTTAACTGTTGCTTTTAACTGCTTTTAACTGCCTATAATGTATATTATACTTGTTGTAAGGCGACCTTGAGTGTTCAGAAAGGTGCCTAATAAATAAAATGTATTATTATTATTATTATTATTATTACTAATTACAGGTGCACACCATTCAACAAGAAGATCGATGGCATTATTAATACACTTCACTATCACTTGGAGGTAAGATCCACTGGCCCACAGGTTGACGGTGTGATTCCACCTCCCACAGATGAATGCTATTGTTAGGCAAAACACTTAACCCACCACCCCCAGTGTCTGCGTACAGTGAGTGCGTGCACATGGTAGGATCGGATTGGATTTATCCAAATCTGATCCCGTTACTTGGCGGGTGATCTGTCGTCCAATCCGAGTGCACATGAAACTCGTGCAATAGGATAATGTGGCGCTGTAGTCCAACTACTTCCGGGTGATGGCTACTCAATAAAAACACAACAAACTATGTGGCGGTATACAAAGATGGCGCTCAAGGAGTTTGACAGAGCAGCATTGGTGTACGTGTTGTGTGTTCTTTCTTCGCAGCCATGATTTCATCTGACTTTTCCGCCAACAATCGCTACTTATGACGGGTGAAATCCCTGGCGAAAATTCTCACGCATGCGCAGTATACCAATCCGATCCGATATCGTGCACAAGGCGACACCAAGCGGATTGCTATCGGCCTAAGCCAGGAGTTCCAATCGGATTCGCGAAACCAATCCCTATACGAGCCTTAGCCTGTGCACATGAATCTGATACGATCCCAATCCGTTTGCAATCAGATTCCACTCGTCCATGTGCACGCAGTGACTGTTGTATGAATGGGTAAAGAGCTTTGGGTGCCTCGAAGGTTCAAAAGTGCTAAATAAAAACATTTACCTTTCCAAAACTGGTCCAACAATGATCCTGTCATTAACCCAATATTGGTCAATATTGGAAATTCAACCTTCAAACTTATTGTTTATGCAGTTATACTTTATGTAAGCTCTTATACACTCAACAAAAATATAAACGCAACACTTTTGTTTTTGCTCCCATTTTTCACGAGATGGACTTAAAGATCTAAAATTCATTCCAGATACACAATATTACTTACCTGGCCAGCCAAATGATATCTCTCTGTATTTCCTATACACCGCGATACCATTTGGACACTCTCCATCCACTCTCGCTGCTCCGGTTCCAAACCGACTCCGCGATTCTGATTCGTTCAAAGATGGTGACGTCAGTGCACCCGCCTTTGCCCGCAAAGTCACTCTTAGGCAGCGGAAGTTCCGCCTCAGTTTTGAATCAAGATGGCGCAATCTCTGATTGGTTCACTTAGCTGTCTGTCTACGCGCAACCGCAGCGCATTCTGTGGATCAAACGTTACCAGACTCACTCGCTGGTACAGCGATGAGTCATGGATTCTTCCAGGCAACAATATTACCATTTCTCTCAAACATTGTTCACAAATCTGTCTAAATGTGTGATAGTGAGCACTTCTGCTTTGCTGAGATAATCCATCCCACCTCACAGGTGTGCCACATCAAGATGCTGATCTGACATCATGATTAGTGCACAGGTGTACCTTATACTGCCCACAATAAAAGGCCACTCTGAAATGTGCAGTTTTGTCTCACAGCAAAATGCCACAGATGTCAGAAGCATTGAGGGAGCGTGCAATTGGCATGCTGACAGCAGGAATGTCAACCAGATCTGTTGCTCATGAATTGAATGTTCATTTCTCCACCATAAGCTGTCTCCAAAGGCGTTTCGGAGAATATGGCAGTACATCCAACCGGCCTCACAACCGCAGACCATGTGTAACCACACCAGCCCAGGACCTCCACATCCAGCAGGTTCACCTCCAAGATCGTCTGAGACCAGCCACTCGGACAGCTGCTGAAACAATTGGTTTGCATAACCAAACAATTTCTGCACAAACTTCCCTGAGAAACCGTCTCAGGGAAGCTCAACTGCATGCTCGTCGTCCTCATCGGGGTCTTAACCTGACTCCAGATTGTCGCCGTAACAGACTTGAGTGGGCAAATGCTCACATTCGATGGCATCTGGCACGTTGGAGAGGTGTTCTCTTCACGGATGAATCTCGGTTTACATTGTTCAGGGCATATCGCAGACAGCGTGTGTGGCGTCGTGTGGGTGAGCGCTTTGCTGATGTCAATGTTGTGGATCGAGTGGCCCATGGTGGTGGTGGGGTTATGGTATGGGCAGGCATCTGTTATGGACGAAGAACACAGGTGCATTTTATTGATGGCATTTTGAATGCACAGAGATACCGTGATGAGATCCTGAGGCCCATTGTTGTGCCATACATCCATGAACATCACCTCATGTTTCAGCAAGATAATGCACGGCCCCATGTTGCAAGGATCTGTACACAATTCTTGGAAGCTGAAAATGTCCCAGTTCTTGCATGGCCAGCATACTCACCATACATGTCACCCATTGAGCATGTTTGGGATGTGTTTGACCGGCGTATATGACAGCGTGTACCAGCTCCCACTAATATCCAGCAACTTCGCACAGCCATTGAAGAGGAGTGGACCAACATTCCACAGGCCACAATTGACAATCTGATAAACTCTATGCGAAGAAGATGTGTTGCACTGCATGAGGCAAATGGTGGTCACACCAGATACTGACTGGTTCTGAGTCCCCAGACCCCCAATAAAGAAAAAAAAAAAAAGCACATTTCAGAGTGGCCTTTTATTGTGGGCAGTCTAAGGCACACCTGTGCACTAATCATGATGTCAGATCAGCATCTTGATGTGGCGCACCTGTGAGGTGGGATGGATTGTCTCAGCAAAGCAGAAGTGCTCACTATCACACATTTAGACAGATTTGTGAACAATGTTTGAGAGAAATGGTAATATTGTGTATCTGGAATGAATTTTAGATCTTTAAGTCCATCTCATGAAAAATGGGAGCAAAAACAAAAGTGTTGCGTTTATATTTTTGTTGAGTGTATAACCACTGATAATTATTGTGCATATGAATAAATGTGTAAATGTTCAAACAAATGAGTTATTTAACAAAGCAAATGACCAAAACAACTTCATCTAATTGGTCCCAGCCTTTAGTACCAGTCTATGTTGCTGTATTGTTGAGTTAACTTATTATTAACCACAATTAAAGTTAGTATTTCCTGTTCTTTTTTTTCACACTTCAAAAGTTTGCTTTGTATTTGCTTGACAATTACACTAAAATGCAGTTAATGTGTTGATAGCGATGCCGGTGTAGGCTTTAGCTCTTGTTAGCTCCATCTGAAGGGAACAGCCATGACAGGTCAGGAGCAGCCTCATCATAGTTGTGAAAAGCAATCTCGCCAGTGGCTCATTTCACACTTGGGCCCAATTAAGACTGCTTTAGCCAATATTGAGAGCATCTGAGCGCGGTTTAGTGAAGGTTAGTGGTGTCTCTGTCTTCTCTCTGTACTTGGTTGCCCCCCGGTCGAGCAGCATGTGTTCTGCAGAAGTGGAGCACAATAAAGCCTCTTGCGGCGAGAAATAATGGGCACATCTTTACACCTGGCAGCCCTTTACACCTGCAAACCATGTCCTCTCAGGCTGGAGTTAGCTGTTAACGCCAAACAACATCTAGGCTAGACTTTTTGTTCCCGCTCCAATCACCTGTAAGTGCTGCTAACCTGCTTCCACAATGTGTGCAGAGGTGGGAGAGCGGCTGGTAAGAGTGCACAGACTTCAAAATATTGTTCAAGTCAAATGCTGTCCTTCTTGTAGGCTAGTTACTGAAATCAGAATAGTTTGAGCATCTTTCTTTCTATAGGCTAAACAGAAAAAAATGTCTACAATCATACTTTAAAGGGCCTATATTATGCAAATTGACGCTTTTAAGCTTTAAGCCATGTTATTATGTTGCTACCTCATTACAAACATACCTGGAGTTGTGTTTTGTTTTATTTACATGTTTGAGTAATCTTTTATTAGTAGATTATCTTCATCGTCAAAGCTCAAAATGCTCTGTTCCACCTTGTGACTTATGTAACAGATAATACTCCCTACAACTGTACAAAAACTCAATCTTAAGTAACGGATAACCTTATGCTTTGTCAGTCAGTACATTATTGCACTGATGTTTTTTTTTCTCCTGTATATAGCTGCGATTTTATATTTTATTGTATATTTTATTATTTTATGTCTTATTTTTCTATTTTATTTTGATTTGTGTGTAGAATCCCTCAATCGTCCAGGTAGAAGCCATGGCAAAAGAAGAAATTCAATTTGTCAACTGGACAAAAGTAAAAAATAAACTTTTGTCCAGTTGACAAATTGAATTTCTCCTTTTGCAATTTATTTTGATTTGTACATATACATTTATTTTTATAATTATGTTTCATTTGACACCTGTCTCCTGCGATCTTTTTTGTTATACCATCTATTTTTGTTACTCTCTGTTATATATTATATTGTGATTGGTGAGCTGGTGAGGGGGCGGCAGTAGCTCAGTTGGTAGAGCATATGTCTCGTGGGGTTAGCGGTTCGAATCCCACTCTTGACGGGTTGACCGCATATGATCCCAGCTCCCACAGATGAGCGCTGCCGTTGTGTCCTTGGGCAAGACACTTAACCCCACCTTGCCCCCAGTGTCTGTGGACACTGGTAGCCCCCATGGCAGAAGATACATCAAGGCCCGTTGTGACGTGAGCCGTCCTCCTGTGGACCCACCACCCGTGGAAGGATTCATGGGGGCTGGTGCATTGTGTTCTGGGCAGCAGAACACTGCTTGGACTGCTGCCCCCGTGACCCAGAAAATGGAAAAGCGGAAGAAAATGAATGAATGGTGAGCAAATGATTTCCCTTGTGGGTCAATAAAGTTTGTCTAATTTAAGTCTAAGTCTAAGTGATGTCCTGAAGTGATAGTTTCAGTTACCTTTTAACTTATATTCAGATGAAATTGGCAATTCCAGTGCTGAAATGATTAAAATTATCAAATCAAAGTCAAAGTCAACTTTATTGTTAATTTTGCCATATGTGTTCGACGTACAGTGAATCTAAATTCGACCAAGCAAAAAAATCCAATATAAAGGCAATACAAAACTATATAAGACAAAATCTAAAAGCAGTGCAAAGAATAAATACCTATTTACAGATGTCCAAAAATGTGCAGTGTGCATCAAAATGTGCAATAGAATGGTCATTGAAAAATAAAGATAAAAATAAATGTGCAACAGTAGTAATTTCAGTAGTAAATATGCAACAGTAGTAACTTTCTAGTGAAAGCGAATGGTGTTTAAAAACACAGTGGAACATATCCTAAATCACCACATCACAAGGTGAAACAATATGTTTGAGAAAAGAACTCCTAAATATATATTTGGTTTGTGTGTAAAACATGTGTGACTGAAACAAAATACAACTCCAGGTTTGTTTGCGATTATAACAGAGATCAGAAAATTGTGTAATATTTATAACATCATAGTAACCAATCTTTGTAGTAATTACATTTAGCAAGACACTTTGTCGATTGTAAGTGTTCGTGTGGTTGGGATTGTTGACAGGTAGAGGCCGTAGCTGCTGAAGGTCCACAGGCCAGTCTGTGTGGTAGTGAATGCTTTCTCACATTTTACAATATCCATTACTCTATCAATGACAAACTAACTAACTGTTTTCTTTTTCACAAATTAAAAAAAATAATCACAACCTGACCCCAATAAACGTATACTTCACCGTTATAACAAGCAGACTTCACACTGGCCTGCATCACCTGTTAGCTCTGAGTGTTCCTCTGTAAATCTTTTTGGCACTGGCACCATTTCTGCGCGACAGTGAACAGGTCTAACTGCTCAGAATGTGTGGCTGGCATTTTTCGCCACATGGAGGGCAGAGCAATTGTGTGTGCTCGGGGGATTAGTGCTACGACCATTAAGTGGCGATGGGTTCCGCCGGGGGGGCCGCCTGCTCATTAGAGGCTCTGGTCTTATCACAGCTCAGGACTGGACCATCAGCACCTCCCTGGACGCCCACCTCGGCCCGGAAACCCAGCCTCAACCCCTCCTGCCTCACCACACCAGTTTAATTGCAAAGGTTATATGGAAAACAACAGGCTTATTTGTCAGAGTGGAAATTGCCTTCTTGTGTTTTAAAAGGAACATCAAAAAATAAGGTTGAGCTAGAGTGTTTGTTAATGATTAAATACTGTTAAATACAGAGTTATGGAAGCTATAATGGTCATGATCTAAAGCGGCCATATCAGTATTTATTTTATAATGCTGTTTCCAACACACAAACTCTGCATATTTAGGAGTACTTCTCTCAAACAGAAAACTCACAAATGTTCAACCACGCGATGTCATGTGGGAATACAGGAACTGTGTTTTTAAACTCCATACGCCTTCACTAGAATCATTTGGAGGATTTCAGCCCTGGATTTGCCGATCACTACTGAGTAAGAATTAAAAGGCAGCTGTTAAAGGAAAAGTAAAGTTTTTTTTTTTACAATCTGAGCCTTCTTTCGGCAATAAAACAAGTAGTTTTACTCACCCATAGCATTTTTCTGTCAATTGGAGCAGTATCGCAGAACTTATGTTGAGCCGTTCTGTTCTACTAATGATCCCGTATCCGTTAGCGTGAGTGCTCGGGGCACAAATAACACAAACTTTAGCACTTTTCAAACCACAGAAGATCGCTGTGTCAGGGTAGACTTTTAGTAGATTCCAAAACGGCCTGAAACCCGATATCGCAACAGAAAAGTAAAGTTCAGAGCGGTGTTAGCTTCTTTCGGACTAGCTGTGTTTACAAAAGAGCTGAGTTCACGCATGCGCACTGTCCTCTCTGATGACGTCATCAAATGAAACTATAGCTGGATATCGGGTTTCAGGCCGTTTTGGAATCCACTAAAAGTCTACCCTGACACAGCGATCTTCTGTGATTTGGAAAGTGCTAAAGTTTGTGTTATTTGGTCACCGCAAAGTAATGCCCCGAGCACTCACGCTAAAGGATACGGGATCATTAGTAGAACAGAACGGCTCAACATAAGTTCTGCGATACTTCTCCAATTGACACCAAACTGCTATGGGTGAGTAAAACTACTTGTTTTATTGCGGAAAGAAGGCTCAGATTGTAAAAAACTACCGCTTTATGTCATCGCAAGAAACAAGAAACAAAACACAACTCAACTAATTCACGGGTTTCAATCTGATGACCTTTTCCAGTTATGGATGCCATTTTAAGGACTTTTGACCATTCAGAATATATGGCAAAAGGAGAAATTCAAAAAAGTTTATTTGGTTGAATACGTTCTCATCCAAGCTGCTTCTTCAATTCTGGTCAGACGCTGGTAGACACTGCGTGCACATGGACGAGTGGAATCCGATTGCAAATGGATTGGGATCGTATCGGATTCATGTGCACAGGCTAAGGATCGTACAGGTTTGGTTTCCAGAATCCGATTGGAACCCCTGACTTAGGCCGATAGTAATGCGCTTGGGGCTGCCTTGTGCACGATATCGGATCGGATTGCCGTACTGCACATGCGTGGGAATTTTCGCCAGGGATTTCACCCGGAAGTGGCAGGAGGCGCCGACGCCATCATAAGTAGCGATTGTTGCCGGAAAAGTCAGACGAAATCACGGCTGCGAAGAAAGAATGCACAACACGTACACCAATGCTGCTCCGTCAAACTCCTCGAGCGCCATCTTTGTATACCGCCACATAGTTTGTTGTGTTTTTATTGAGTAGCCATCACCCGGAAGTAGTTGGACCACAGCACCACATAGCGTAGTGGAGCCGGCCAGGTTGCTGCCCATTATCCGATTACACGACTTTCATGTGCACTCGGATTGGAGGTCAGACCACCCGCCGAGTATTGGGATCGGATTTGGAGAAATCCAATCTGATCCTACCATGTGCACGCAGTCAGTGTTGGGGAGTAACGGATTACATGTAACGGCGTTACGGTAAAAGGATACAAAATAAAAGTAACTGTAATCTGTTACAGTACAAGAAAAAAACGATGTAATCAGATTACAGGTACATTCATTGAGAATGGGGATTACTTAACAGGATTACAATTTGTGCTGCTGCGTGGTGTTCCGCCATTTCTGCGAGCGGTGTCGGCTGGTTCCTACTGCCTGCCGCGCTCCCGTGTTTCCCCTCCGCACCGTAGTGTCGTAAACTCCTCTCGGTAGAGCTCCCGTATCCTCACCGTGCTGTAGCGTGGTGTTCCGCCATTTCTGCGAGCGGTGTCGGCTGGTCCCTCCTGCCTGCCGCGCTCCCGTGTTTCCCCTCCGCACCGTAGTGTCGTAAACTCCTCTCGGTAGAGCTCCCGTATCCTCACCGTGCAGTCTACAGCTCTTAAGGTAAGCACTGCTACCCTCCACCACTGATAAGATGTAACTTGGCCCAATGCCACCCAGTCGGAAACCAAACGCTTCAGGCCAGTTCTGATTGGTTGGAGGGAGGCCCAGAACTAAGGCAGTCAAAAGTTAGTAAATTTGTGCATTTAGGGCAAACTGCTCATCGTTTCTGCGGTATGGTTTTGGCTTTTCGTCGGCATCCATTACGTAATGACGACAGTCGAGTCGTAGGCCGTTTCCCAATTCACCGACGGCACGCTTGTTAGCGTCCTTGGAACGGGATATGCGACATATCCGGCGCGACAAGGGCCGTTCCATTCGTTTTTTTCCCCCTGCACCGTCAAGACGAGCTCTGAACGGCGCCGTCGTTTCCATGGAAATCGGGGCGTGGACCAAGCGTGCAAACATGCACGCTCCGCACACTTAAAAGCCCCAGCATGCACAGCGCGGGACTACAAAGACCGACTCGCCAGCGACATCCACAAGTGAGAGTTGCGACGTCACTATAAAATATACGTACTGGTTCTCCTCACCTACAACTATGCTACATGAAACTCTTCATAAACTACACTAAACATGTGTGACAGTAGCCGTAACGGCATAGATCACGGCACCTGTATTACCGTTCACATGCTTTTCCCCTTACACTTCTATATTTCCTTTGCTGTTGTAATGCTGGATATTCTACAGTGTCGCCATGTCCAGCGTTTACTCTAAGCTGCGCACTGTTCGCACATTCTCAGCGCACAAGAAAACTTGTGCAGCGCACTGTAAATCAGGGATGAAAGAGCTTTTTATTCAGCCGCGGGGCATTTTTTTTTATATCTGCAAAGTGCGAGCCGCGCGAGGGGGTGCATTTCGGATGTGGAGTTAGTGTGTTTGCTCAGAAACATTAAAAATTAGGGGGAACATTGGCCATGTCCCAATTCCAAGTATTACTAGTCGCAATAGTATAATATTTTTTGTCTTTAGGGAACAAGGAGCAGACCACCCAGCTCATTGAGCTGAGGCGGGACCTGTTCAATTTCGCAGGCGGCCATGTGAGAAACGTAGTGCACTAAGGACAGAGCGAGTGTGCGCCATCTCGACGACAGACCGACGGCATCTGAGTCTAAAATGTGATCTAGTGGTAAAGTCTTTGCCTGATATCAAGAGACCCGTGTCCAATCCAATGTGTGAAACCTGACAGCATTGCTGGTCTAAAACAGTGATTGTGTAATTTTACAAGCAAGGGTGTCATTGTAAATGTATGAAGTACCGTAATGCAGTTAGCTGGCAGTCAGTGGCTAGAACACTTGACATTGGGAAACTGTGTGAAACCTAAACATGCGCCATAGGTAAAATCCTCCAGCTTAGGGCCTGACCAAAGCATAAATAACAAAACAAATCATGGGGATGGTCCCCGGGTCAAATATAGAAACAACTTCTCCTGTGCGAGATCAATAAAGGTCAATCTTCTAATCCTTGACCACTGTAAGGCGCTTTGTGCTACAATTTTGTATGAAAAGCGCCTTATAAATGTTTGATTGATTGTTTGATTGATTGAAAATCTTACAAGTCTGGTGCAGGCATCTCTTCTTGTGGACCTCCTGTGATTGCCTGTCAGCAATTCCCTCCCAGTTTAGTACTCTTTTAAGGTTCACACTGTCAGTTCTCACAAATAAAATGTTGAACATGGGTTTAATGCTCATTCCCAAGACTAGACTCAGGACGAGAGGGGACAGAGCCTTTTCTGTGGCAGCGCCCAAACTGTGGAACAGCCTTCCTCTTCCTGTCAGATCCTCTCAGTCTGTAACGCAGTTTAAGACAAGATTAAAAACTCATCTCTTTTCCCTGGCTTTTAATACTAGTTAGTCAGTTTTTTATTATAGTTTTTATTATAGTCCTTACACTGTTATATATGTATATGTTCTTTTGTCTTTTATCCTTCATGTGAAGCACTTTGGTCAACTGACGTTGTTTTTAAATGTGCTATAGAAATAAATATGAAATGAAATGAAATGAAATGAAACTTAAGTAATCCAAAAGTAATCCAAAAGTAATCAGTTACATTACTTTGTAAAAGTAATCCAAAAAGTTACAGTACAATTACATTTTAATCAAGGTAACTTGTAACTGTAACGGATTACATTTATAAAGTAACTTACCCAACACTGCACGCAGTGAATGTTTATATCTGCCTGAAGGGAAGAGCTAACTACAGTGAAATTACTTTGAAACTACTACACCTATTTGTTTTCAGTTTCTGTTAGTTAGGTAAGCCTATTAAATATGCAGTGGGAGTGGAGTAGGGGGTCTGGTTAGCAGTTTTTCACACCTCTGGACTTCAGAATATAGTTGTTATAGTTTTGTCTTGACTTCTTAATATGGGGACAGTACTATATATTTTTAATTATTACTTAAAATTGTACCCCACTGCAATAAAAATGTGGACTGCAGTTTAAATAAAACTAAACTGGAAACTATGATAAAAGTAAAGTGTCTAGTAGCTTATATATTGAAGTGCAATGTTTTACTGAATTTACTGTATTGTAAATCACTTCAAAATGTAAAATGGCAATAATTAAAATGAGAATGTAAAATATGTCATTTTACCACACATACTCACAATTCTTTAGATAATAAGAAATTCGACAGGAAGTACCAAAAGTCCCCTTACGTGAGCGGTATGTACTCCATAAATATGTCTGTGATCTTTTAGCTTTGAAAAGTGGAGGCAGAGGTGTGTTCAGACTTCATTACCCACAATACTTTGCTCGAGGCTGTAGCCCGGGGGCAGAGATGAGGAGGGTGAGGCATTAATGACTAGCTCTCTGTGGTTTTTACACAAATCACCAACTTTTGTGAACTTTACGACTTCCCAAAGGCACTTGTCACTATAACTATCACTTACCGTCAAAGAAAGGGAGATTTAGGCGAAATTTACTCATTTTAAATTCCAGGGTTGTGTAAAACTGCCTCACTTTAGTGAATTAGATCTTATCCAACTGTCTTTGTTAAACATGTGATTTATAATGAGGTTTATATATATACAGTATACAGTGTTGGGTAAGTTACTTTATAAATGTAATCCGTTACAGTTACAAGTTACCTTGATTAAAATGTAATTGTACTGTAACTTTTTGGATTACTTTTACAAAGTAATGTAACTGATTACTTTTGGATTACTTTTGGATTACTTAAGTTTAAATGAGCATTAAACCCATGTTCAACATTTTATTTGTGAGAACTGACAGTGTGAACCTTAAAAGAGTACTAAACTGGGAGGGAATTGCTGACAGGCAATCACAGGAGGTCCACAAGAAGAGATGCCTGCACCAGACTTGTAAGATTTTCAATCAATCAAACAATCAATCAAACATTTATAAGGCGCTTTTCATACAAAATTGTAGCACAAAGCGCCTTACAGTGGTCAAGGATTAGAAGATTGACCTTTATTGATCTCGCACAGGAGAAGTTGTTTCTATATTTGACCCGGGGACCATCCCCATGATTTGTTTTGTTATTTATGCTTTGGTCAGGCCCTAAGCTGGAGGATTTTACCTATGGCGCATGTTTAGGTTTCACACAGTTTCCCAATGTCAAGTGTTCTAGCCACTGACTGCCAGCTAACTGCATTACGGTACTTCATACATTTACAATGACACCCTTGCTTGTAAAATTACACAATCACTGTTTTAGACCAGCAATGCTGTCAGGTTTCACACATTGGATTGGACACGGGTCTCTTGATATCAGGCAAAGACTTTACCACTAGATCACATTTTAGACTCAGATGCCGTCGGTCTGTCGTCGAGATGGCGCACACTCGCTCTGTCCTTAGTGCACTACGTTTCTCACATGGCCGCCTGCGAAATTGAACAGGTCCCGCCTCAGCTCAATGAGCTGGGTGGTCTGCTCCTTGTTCCCTAAAGACAAAAATATTATACTATTGCGACTAGTAATACTTGGAATTGGGACATGGCCAATGTTCCCCCTAATTTTTAATGTTTCTGAGCAAACACACTAACTCCACATCCGAAATGCACCTCTCCGCGCGGCTCGCACTTTGCAGATATAAAAAAAAATGCCCCGCGGCTGAATAAAAAAAGCTCTTTCATCCCTGATTTACAGTGCGCTGCACAAGTTTTCTTGTGCGCTGAGAATGTGCGAACAGTGCGCAGCTTAGAGTAAACGCTGGACATGGCGACACTGTAGAATATCCAGCATTACAACAGCAAAGGAAATATAGAAGTGTAAGGGGAAAAGCATGTGAACGGTAATACAGGTGCCGTGATCTATGCCGTTACGGCTACTGTCACACATGTTTAGTGTAGTTTATGAAGAGTTTCATGTAGCATAGTTGTAGGTGAGGAGAACCAGTACGTATATTTTATAGTGACGTCGCAACTCTCACTTGTGGATGTCGCTGGCGAGTCGGTCTTTGTAGTCCCGCGCTGTGCATGCTGGGGCTTTTAAGTGTGCGGAGCGTGCATGTTTGCACGCTTGGTCCCACGCCCCGATTTCCATGGAAACGACGGCGCCGTTCAGAGCTCGTCTTGACGGTGCAGGGGGAAAAAAACGAATGGAACGGCCCTTGTCGCGCCGGATATGTCGCATATCCCGTTCCAAGGACGCTAACAAGCGTGCCGTCGGTGAATTGGGAAACGGCCTACGACTCGACTGTCGTCATTACGTAATGGATGGCGACGAAACGCCAAAACCATACCGCAGAAACGATGAGCAGTTTGCCCTAAATGCACAAATTTACTAACTTTTGACTGCCTTAGTTCTGGGCCTCCCTCCAACCAATCAGAACTGGCCTGAAGCGTTTGGTTTCCGACTGGGTGGCATTGGGCCAAGTTACATCTTATCAGTGGTGGAGGGTAGCAGTGCTTACCTTAAGAGCTGTAGACTGCACGGTGAGGATACGGGAGCTCTACCGAGAGGAGTTTACGACACTACGGTGCGGAGGGGAAACACGGGAGCGCGGCAGGCAGGAGGGACCAGCCGACACCGCTCGCAGAAATGGCGGAACACCACGCTACAGCACGGTGAGGATACGGGAGCTCTACCGAGAGGAGTTTACGACACTACGGTGCGGAGGGGAAACACGGGAGCGCGGCAGGCAGTAGGAACCAGCCGACACCGCTCGCAGAAATGGCGGAACACCACGCAGCAGCACAAATTGTAATCCTGTTAAGTAATCCCCATTCTCAATGAATGTACCTGTAATCTGATTACATCGTTTTTTTCTTGTACTGTAACAGATTACAGTTACTTTTATTTTGTATCCTTTTACCGTAACGCCGTTACATGTAATCCGTTACTCCCCAACACTGACAGTATATAGGTCTTACTCAACAACTAGGGTGTGTCAGTTTTAGTGTGGATAGCTCCTTCCTCAGACAGATATAAATAAGTCTAATACTGGGAAACATTCAAGGCAAAGCAAAAACATCTTAGACTTCGTCCCATTTCTCTGTCTTACCCCTACCTCTTAGTTTTGCGTATTCATGTGAGGGCAAGGGGTGTCCCGATTCTAATTTTGATCAAGAGCAAAGGCCTCGACTGAGGGCTACTGAAACGAAGTAAGCTCTCGACCAGACTTGGAACAAAGGGGTAGGCCTACAAGCTCAGGCAGGTTTTGGGATCAGGATGGCAGCGTCACATCGACCAGCCAAGGAGTCTCATAAATGTATTTTCAGCAGGTGTAATTATCGATTAACAGTTTAGCATGGTCTATAATTATGACGCTTATGTTCTACGTTACTTTTAGTGAACTGTTGTTTCGGTTTTAATTGTAGTGATGTCTGTTTAGCCGACGTTATCATTTTCATCAAACTTTCATGTATAAACAAGCTAGTTTTTTTTGTCGAGCTGAGGTACCCGATAATCCTTAACATTTGTTTACGTTTGTTTGGGTCAACTGTTGTCGCCTCTGTAGATGTAGCAGCCAGATAGAGGCAAGGGACGATGACGCAAACGGTAATCGAGTGGTGTCCCATTTCTTAGGGGAACATTTGTACACCGAGCCCTCTCAGCTCGGTATCGAGGGGCAAGAAAAAGATGTAGATAAAGGGGTAGGGGAAGGGGTAAGATAGAGAAATGGGACGTAGCCTTAGTCCCACTACCAGAAAAGTTAAAGTGTACATACAGTAAGTACTATAGAACATTCCAGGCAAAGCTACTGTACTTCTCCATGGAGAGAGGTAGCAGACCCTCACCAAAACAAATGTTAACTGGTTTACGTAGTCATTTTTGCAGTGTAGGCGGTTGTCCATATAAAAATCATTATTATCAGAATATGTGTTATGTTATGATTTTCCCTCTATGTAAACGAACTTTTCCAGGCCTTCTCCCCTCTGCTCTGTTCTCAGGTTTGACCCGGTCCAGCCCTCAGGCTCCAGTCTGGGTGAGGTCTCTGAAACACAATCATGCACTTGGATTTGTCAAAATTAGAGTTTCACCTCAAAGTAAGCATTTACAGGTGCTAAATATCCCCACAGATTTCACCAATTTTAGCAATACATCCACAACAGGAACACACGCAGTTTAACGGACACTAATGCTTTCTCTGTTACGATAATATATTTTCAGTAGATTTTGTGAGACTTTTACTGAGAAATGAGGAGAGAACAATTGTTTTAGTTTCAGTCGATGGCATTTTTGTTTTATCTTTACAATATTATAGTAGCATAGTGGTGGCAGTGTAAATATGCATCACAACTTTTGTAGTAAGATTGTTGTAAGAGCAGTTTTATTAATAGCATAAGTAAAAAAAAACAACATATCACTCTAAACACTTTAAAAACTGCTGCTAAGAAATTACTACTGTAGCACATTAATTTTTATCTTTATTTTTCAATGCACATTCTATTGCACATTTTGATGCACACTGCACATTTTTTGAACATCTTTAAATAGGTATTTATTCTTTGCACTGCTCTTAGATTTTTGTCTCTAGATAGTTTTTGTATTGTCTTTATATTGTATTTTGTACACGTCTTTTTTTACACTGCTTGGCCTGTGAGAAACGAAATTTCGATTCACTGTATGTCAAACACATATGGCAGAATTGACAATAAAGTTGACTTTGTAGTAGTATTTTTATTTTATTTTATTTTATTTTATTTATTAATGTGTGCAACCAACATTTAAAAGGACAAAAAGTACACACAAGAAAAAAATAAAAAAAAAACAGATCAGTGCAGGAAAGGTCAAAAAACCCAAAAGACTTGTTTACATACAAGTTAAACATAGTCTGTTATATATTTTTTAATATTAATAGTAGTAATAAGTAGTAGTAGTAGTGGTAATACGTGGTAAACAGTTGAAATACTTGAAAAAAAATCTGTCATTGTCTTTAAAATGTTGCGTATAGTAAAACGGTGGTGCCGGTATATATTTGTGTTACCATTTTTTAACATATTTGGTAAGATTGTTGTAGTAGTAAGTAATATTAATGGTAGTAGCGCTAGTGCTAATTGACGTAAAGTGACATCACACTGGGGGGATTGTACATGCATATCTAGGGCAGAACTTTCAGCAGTTACCATGGTGACACAGTGCACACATTTGCAAACAATTGTCAAAAAAGTTGTAAGAAAACAAACGTTCAAGAGCCTGTGATCAATATGAGCGTTCTTGGTCCCATTTAGGCGTTAACAGAGCTTCAGACAGAGCAGTGCCTCCAGTTAGCATTTTAGTAATATGTCATTTTTCAGATAATTGTTTGAACCGCTGTTTGTGTTTACTTGCTTTTTACTATCTTTATCAATTACTTTCACATTTTCGCTTTTTCTATTTTCCTCCACCTCGTGTAAACGCAAATCTGCTGTAATTTCTCGCACCTTTGCCTCGATAATCTCCGTCATCTTTAAACAAAACACAATTTCTCCGCTCAAATTGTACAGCGTTCACGGGTATCAGAGGCTCCATTTGGGGATAAACGAGTGGGACGTCTGTAACCTATGTCAGCCTGTGATCACTGCATCGTGCATTAAGACTCTCATTTCAAGCCAATTAAGATCATCTCGTCCTATTTATTTTTTCAATTTACGTGCCTTTTGAGTGATATCTTCCCCCAATACATCACCTCTGGAAATTGTAAAATAAATTAAATCAAATTCCTATCCCTTAAATTGGCCCTGATTGCATCTACGGATCCACCTATTTTCCTGAGGTTTTGTCATGCTTGGCGTAATAACATGGGCGACAACACACGTCTACGGCATGCACGCTGGTTGAAGTAATTGCTCATTCGTGAAGCTAAGTTAGTCATTGTATTGGATTGTAAATAGTGATTGCTGGAAGTCAGTTGTTTTTTACCTGCAAAGTGGTCATAATGTAGATCTATATCCCCTGACCACATATCTGATTTAACCGTAAAACCAAAGACCCGAGTCCTGACTTTGATTTGACCGCCTGCGTTTCTTCAAAGCTCTCGTCTCCATACCACTGTGAATATGTCCACATCACAACTGTTAATGCATTAGGTTGTATCCTAACTGCCCTCAAGGGGGTAACCAGGAATTTACGGTATGTATGATTTACGTATAATAGTACAGAATGATGTCAAATAAAATGGCACCAACTGAATATTTTTTGTCAGAATGGTCTGTGGCCAGGTATTTTACATATGACACAATATCCTTAAATATTCACACTTTAAACATTTTGACAATTAATATATACAGACTAAACAAAGAGTATGTTTAAAATAAGTGTGCAAAAATAAGTGAAGTGGCTATAGTGAATTGATACTGTATGTCATGACCATTGTTGGAAAACATTACCAATTTTTACACATTTAACTTGCTTTGTCCAGTTTTTCCCAGGTTATTTCTTTGTGTAAAATGAACTACAACTCCATCTACTTATTTGTATCATATTTATTTATTTATTTATCTGAAAAGGGATAATGCACATTAATCAACATCAAAACAATGTAAATGTGCCCGAGTTAGCTGATAAGAGCTAATTTGCATCGGTAGTCCCTTTGCCAGATGTCAAAAAGGCATCCTAAAAGAAAATACACTTAAAAAGTTACACATTAAAAATTACACAAATGTACAATAACATTACAGAAATACAATAAAAGTTTTAGTGTTCACACATTTGCGTTTCTAAAAGCCACTTTTTAGCATTCTTTTTAAAAGCAGAGAATGAGGGAGATGTTCTGATGGCTTCAGGCACAGAGTTCCACTGATGGGACGCTCTGACGGAGAAAACAGACTGACCAAATACAGTTTTTCAAAGAGGAATAATCCAGTCTTCCCTCACTGCTCCTCTGGTCACTCTGCCCTCACTAGATCTAAAATTAACAAAGTCATTCAGCGAAGGGGGGAGCCAAGCCATGTTTAATCTTGTACATTAGACAGATATTTTTTAATTTAATAAGATAATCAATTTGTATTTCTGCAAAATGTGACAATGGTGGTATCTGTAGTGTTTTTTGTCAAGTGTTTTTAAAGCTTGTTTATAGAGTGATTCAATGGGTTTTATTGTTGTGGGTGATGTATTAGGCCAGCTGATGATACAGTATGTTATATGTGACTGCTATATGTGACAGAATGTTATATGTTTAATGTAACTTTAGCTGCGGGTATACGTATGTGATGTTTGGTCATCGTGTTTATGGTCTTGTACTTTAGCTGCGGGTATATGTGATGTCTTGATATGTGATGAAGGTGGAAATTCCAGAAAAGTTACACAGTGAAGCTTTATTTATTTATTTATTTATTTATTTATTTAGGACAATGCATATTTATCAACATATGAGCAGAAGCTGCACAGTAAATATTTTATAGAGCTAAATTGCATCTGTAGTCCTCAGGCACAGAACACATACATTTACAATCACAAATATAAAAGACATACAATATTTACAATAAACATTAACACGGTTAGTAACAAGTCAAACATGAGTACACGACTGGTTTGTTTTTAACCACTGTTTTAGTGTCTTCTTGAAAGTTTGGTCATTTTCACAGTTTTTAAAGGAGCTGTGTATCCTGGCTCTTACACTGCAAAAAAAGCTTGGGCAAAATGTAAAATCTAAACACTTATATTGATCAGAAAATGACTTAAAAGTCATGAAATTATCTGACCAAACTTAAAATAAACTACAAGTGGAGTAGTGGTGATCATAAATCTGAAAACAAGATGAATAACCAACTGTGTTTATTTATTATCTTGTACTTTTGCTATGGGTATATGTGACGTTTTAGTTTGATTGTCTTGTTTATCAGATGTTTGATGTTCACTGTGGGCCTAGGGGGCGCTGCAATTTCAAATCCTGTGTGTGTGCAACCTGTACATATAGTTTTTGACAATAAAGCTTGAACTCTGTGATTGTGACTACTAGAATGGCTATCTTTACATGAATAATATATAATGACAAACATACCTGAGTTGTGTTTTGTTTTCATTCACACAGTTGTTCACAGTTAAGAAAACACTCTGTTCCACCTTGTGATGTCATGTGGAAATACAAGAAGTGCTTTTAAACTTACATCTCCACTAGAATAATTTGGATATTTCAGGCCTGGAATTGCCAATCTCCAACCAGTATTAGTGAACTTGAACTCCTACTTTATGACATTTTGACCTTTGGAGAGGATAAAATGTTACTCAGACATGTGTGAATGAAACAAAACACAACTCCACGGGATGTTTTTGAGGAGGTAACCTTTAATACATGTATCCAAGTTGTTCACAGTGTCGTTTCTGCATAGGTGAAATCTCTTTTTTTTTCAGAAAACGTATTTCATTCATCCTATTCTAACAAAATCCATCTGTACATCTATAAAACGATTGCCAATATTGACTGATCTTATATTAATACTGACAGTTCTTGTATCACCGCCATTCTTTATTTTGCGGCATTTGAAACATGTAGAATATAAACAACGACTGAAATGCATGCCCAATCACTTCAGTGCAGAAATTACAGAGGATTATTTCCACCAACAACATGGCGTTTATTAAATCATTTCCTCTCTATTTCTCCCTCTCTATCCCTCTCTCTTCATGACTTTCATGCGTGGTCACCGCTAATCAGTTTACCGTCTTTCTCCCTCCTTTTCTTTCTTGCTCTCTTCCTCTCTCAACCAAATATTGTGATAGTCTTGAGCACCCATTTGAACTAATCCCCCTTAAAGTTTTTTGCGTCTTGGAAAAAAAAAAACCCACAACCCACCCACTTTTTATCTAAAACTATGGCACATTTTGGTGGATTTGCTTATAATAATAACAATAATTCCAATTGCGCGCTTTCCTCTCTGCCGTTCTCTCCCCTCAAACACGCACACACACCTCAAATGTATAATTTATAAAGCCTAAGCTCTTTCAATACTCCAAAATGCCAGATAAACTTTTCTCATTTGCTCCTAATTTGGTCACGCAAGATAATGCCAACATCTGAAGGCTGCATAAACTGCTTTTTAAAATGCGTTTCTAGAAAGGAGCTAGCACCCGCACCTCGCCACCTTGTCAGAAGCCATAATTATTTCCAATCCGTTAGCAGGGCCTTAATGTTTCTTATTAATACACTCTCTCTCTCTTGCGCTCTCTTTCTTTTTCTCTCTCTCTTGCATTCACTCCATTAATTTTTCAAAAAGGCCATGCTCCTTTTTAGCTAGAATGTCAGTGGCAAAGGAAGCTATTAGAAGTTACCGCCTCCCTATCCCCAAAAATGAAAGAGAGAAACAGAGAAAGAGAAAGTCAGGGGTGTTGGATAGATGGATGGACCCCCCCTTTACCGGAACTGTCCCTCCCATCTTCAGACTAATGTCAATCGGAGCCAAATGAGGATTGCGAGCTGCCAATAAGATTCCTGGCATGGTTTGAACACGGGGCATCGCCAACCCCCATCTGAAAAGACAACATTCCTAATTGTGAGGAAGTGACATGATGAGAACGATGGTTACAATGCTCTCCAGCAGAGGCCTTTCACATTAAAACTGCAGATTTGTTTGTCTGAATGAATAGGTGAATGCTGATTGCCTACAGTGAAAGAATGTGAGTGAGAGATGCCAAGTTCGATGTTAACAACGTGGTTATCTGAGGCAACGGTCCAGGATGTACTCTGCCTAATTGATAAGTTGTCACTAATGTCATGAACATTTCTTGGGGGTGTGAAGCTGACTGGAGGTACTGTTCTGTCTGACGCTCTGTTAGACTTAAGCTGCCTTCCATTTCTCTGTCTTACCCCTTCGTCTTACCCCTACCCCTTGGTTTTACGCGTTCATGTGAGGCAAGGGGTGTGGGTGAGGGCCATGACCGAGGACTACATACCCCTTGAAACGAAGTAAGCTCTCGACCAGACTTGAAACTAAGGGGTTGCCTACAAGCTTAGGCAGGTTTTGGGATCAGGATGGCAGCGTCACATTGACCAGCCAAGGAGTCTCATAAATGTATTTTCAGCAGTTGTAATTATCGATTAACAGTTTAGCAGGTTTACAATTATGACGCTGATGTTCTACGTTACTTTTAGTGAACTGTTGCTGCGGTTTTAATTGTAGTGATGTCTGTTTAGCCAACGTTATCTTTTTCATCGAACTTTCATGCATAAACAAGGTAGTTTTTTTGTCGAGCTGAGGTACCCGATAATCCTTGACATTTGTTTACGTTTGTGTCAGTTGTTGTCACCTCTGTAAACGTGGCAGCTCAGGTAGAGGCAAGGGACGATGACGCAAACGGTAATCGAATGGTGTCCCATTTCAGCTCGGTGGCTGAGTGGCTAGCACTCACGCTTCACAGCAAGAAGGTTCCGGGTTCCGATCCCCGGGTCGCCCAGGCCTTTCTGTGTGGAGTTTGCATGTTCTCCCCGTGTCTGGGTGTGTTTCCTCCGGGCACTCCGGTTTCCCCCACCAACCCAAAACATGCCCCATAGGTAGCTCCAGCTTAGGTCCTGACCAAACCGAAGCAAGAAGATCATGGAGATGGTCCCCGGGCGCAGTAGTGTGCTGCCCACTGCTCCTAATAACATTCATTCATTCATTCATTCATTCATCTTCTTCTGCTTTTCCATTAGCAAAAAAGACAGCAAGAGACAGGTGTCAAATAAGACGTAATTATATAAAAATGTGAAAATTAGATTTTAATCTGATCTTTACATAATCTGACCATAAAGGACTGATTTAGTTGGAACTATGGCAGATGATGTGATTAGTGCTGTCTCAAAAACATTACAGGCACAAGCAACAGTTTTTCAGTTCATCACTCTCACCTTTTTATTAAAAAAAAAACAAAAATGTATTCCCATGATTACTTCTCACTACTCTTCTCACAGCATCCTCCTTCACTGTCTGCCGCTCTCCATTGCCATCTTCAGTCAAGGTATTTTTTTGTTCGTTTAATCTGTCCATCAGATCTTACTACGTCTCCATAAATACCCACATGTACTAATTCATATCTGTCACCTATGGAGTCCCTCAAGGCTCAGTGCTCTGTCCCCTTCTGTTTATCCTACAACAATATAACCAAATTCTGCTCTTACATTTCATGAAAAATAATTACTTGAATATTCCACTGGCATTTTAATTATTCAAAAAGTGTATAGTATTATGCCTGCAAAACAATTAACACTTACTCCACTGATGTTATCTTTTGGGATTTACTGATTCCAGCCCTTCTTAAAGTATTGTCATGATGCTTCTCTAAGGTCAGCAGTTTTAGTCGCTACACAACTACAAGGATTTGCATAATGTCTTTCCCAAATCTCAACCCCCATTTCACTCTGCTCATAGTCCTATAAAAATATCAAAGCTACCAAGGCAACAGTAGCTCAGCTGGTAGAGTGCTTGCTCAGTGAGCCGAACGATGGCTTCAAATCCCTCTCTCAACATAAACATCCACTGACTCACAGGTTGGCGGTGCAATTCCAGCTCTCACAAATGAATGCTGTCATTGTGTCCTTGGGCAAGACACTTAACCCACCTTGCCCCAGTGTCTGCGTACACTGGGGTATGAATGTCTGTGAATGCGTGAGTGGTTCCTTGATGTAAAGAGCTTTGAGTGGCTTGAAGTTGGAATAGTGATATAGAAATGTGAACATATACCATGTTTTGAGGCTAAAATACATAAGTGTACATAAATCCTCTTTGAAAGCAGTGTCGACTCCTTTCTCGGTGATACTCTGGGCCTAAATGCCGACTGTAGCACTGATCCAAAACCGCCGCTCTGCCAACTGTGAGCTCAGCCACAGAACCCTCTATTGGAGTCTCACTGGTGTAGGGTGCGTTCACATTCAAATTGATCTGAAATCTGCCCCAGCCTCGCCGCACTCCAAGCTTTGTGCTCGCCCTCCTCACACAAGCTCCGCCATTGAGGAAATCCCCTACAGCCGCTTTTATCAGCCGATAGCTAGGTGAATGGTGGAAATTAGGATTCCTGGAGAGACTTGGGTCGGAGAGAATAGAAACAAAGACAAAGTGGCCATGTCGGGAACTGCTTTCTCCTTTCATCCCGAGGGCTCCTGTCAAGCAGAGAAGCACATATAATACCTTTTAAGAGGCTGCCAGTGCGCTCTCATGCGATAAGCTCTGCTCCGATCACAATGGAGTTAGCAGTCACTCACTGTAGGCCCGGCTTACACGTCAACACAGATACAAGATGCACTGCCACTAATTAGACAAGCATCAATCACACATACTTTCACCGAAGGAAGGGTTAGTGCTACTGATAGCTTTAGCATTTAGTATAGGGCAGATTAGGATTTGCTGGAATCATTTCGATGTTATGTGCTGTGGACCAGTGGAGTTTTTTGTTTTTGTTTTGTCTGGAATATTTCACAGTACAGTGGTCCCTCATTTATCAGGGTGGTTACATTCTAAAAATAAGCCGCAATAGGCGAAATCCGCAAAGTAGACTTTATATTTTACAAATATTGTACATGTTTTAAGGCTGTAAACGCCTCACCACACGCTTTATACACTTTTCTCAGACTGGAATGAACATTTTCTCACATTTCTCTCTTGTTTAAACACTCAAACTTTCATAGATTTTCAACAACAAAAAATTATTAATAGTATTAATATTAATAATAAATATTAATAATTAATATTAATACTATTAATACTACTATAATAATATTAATATAATAATATTTCACAGTTCCTCCTCTTTCTGACCGAGCCTCTTCTTCCTGACGCCGCTCTGCCTTGGTGCAGGCTTCTTTTTCCGAGTGAATTCAGAACATAGTTATGGGGAATTGTTGGCGCTCTTTTTTCTTTTGGGCGAAAAGATTCTTATAAATAGGCATGCCACCTTCGATTATATTTGAGAACGTTTCATCGACATTGTGGGTTTTGTTGGGGAGAAAACTTGCAAACATACAGCACTTCAGAGTCACACTGAAGCGATCGAACATTTATATCAATTTGGCTGAACGCATTCTGTAATGAACAGGAGACATGGCACGGAGAATGATGGACAAATCGGCAAAGGTCTACAGTCCCTTAGCCAATCAGGACACAGAACACAATGTGCGTTGATACACTATAAAAAAAATAAGAATAAAAAATTCTGCAAAACAACAAGGCTGCGAAAGGTGAACTGCAATATGACGAGGGACCACTGTATAACATTAAAATGATCTCCACGGGGATATTTACAGCAGGTATTATCCCATCAAATTAAGTAGAAATTAGAGAATCATTTAAACCTTTCAAACACACTTTAAGCATCTGTTTATAAAGGGTAATGAAAAATTGTATTACTGACCAATCACTGACCTCCTCCTTTCAACAAATAATTAAAAGTGTCTAATTCCACTCCACTGGCGAGCACAAAGCATACAGCAGTTTGTACACAATCCCTAATGCAAAGTACTCCCAAACCTGTATAAACATCGTCAACAACGGTGTCAAAATGCGATCCCCTTTTGAATGCTAATGAACCTGTGATGTTATGGGTGTCACAAATGTGTCCAGTTACGATAACAGTACAACTCCTGTTTACCCAAACCCTCGGCACGGGCCTCATTTACGTGCTAATGTACGCGGGCTGATAAAGAAGCTAGCAGCGATCACATGACCTGTCGGAGAGCCACCCTTTGAACTGCGCTGAGAGGAGGAAATTATAGAGACGCAGCCGACTTAGCATCGTTCAAAAAGCACTCAGTCCATTCAGGGCATCCGCATTGTGACACAAGGAGGAATCTGCAGGCATTCAGGTTTAGAAAGGGCAAGGGTTCAATATGAAAAATGTATGGGAAATACAGGAGCGGAAAAATGGTTGGAGTGCAGGGAAGGGGGAAGGAAGGGGGGGGGGGGTGTAGTAGTAATTATGGCTGGGAATCACAGGGTCCCTCATGAGTCGATACGATACACAATACATGGCTCATGATACGATATTCTTACAATATGGCAATACTCGATATAGTGCACATGACACACTGTGATATATTGCTGTAAAAGAACATTTTATCAACAATATTTCTTTGTTAAACCACTTTTTGTGCAAACTTAATATGTAATATGTATAAGCTGTGGTTTCCAACTTAACGGATACTTTTTTACCTTTTGTTCAGTAGAGATTGGTAGTTCCAGGTCTGAAAACATCAAAATGATTGTACTTTGGTATCTTCTGCTGTTGTCTTACCATTGTTGGTATTGTATGTATGCTATTGTAGTTGTGCTTCCATTGTTGGTATTTTTTGTGCTTTCCATTGCTGGTATGTTTACTTGTTGCGGACTTTAAATCTTCCACCTTATGTGTAATTTATTGTCCCTGATCAAACGTTTTTTTGTTTTTTTTTTGTACAAGAATCCATCTTCTACTGCTTACTCCATTTCTGGGTCGCGGGGGCAGCAGTCCAAGCAGATCTGCCGCCCAGAACACAATGCGCCAGCTCCATGAATCCTCCCGCGGGTGGTGGGTCCATGGGAGGATGGCCCACGTCACAACTGGCCTTGATGTACTTCTGCCATGGGGGCTACCAGTGTCCGCAGACACCGGGGGCGAGGTGGGGTTAAGTGTGTTGCCCAAGAACACAACGGCGGCACTCATCTGTGGGATCACACACAGCCAACCTGTTAAAGGGATATGCCACCCCCAGGTCAAATTTGGGCATCTCCCCACAGTCCAGAGACTAAAATAAGTGGTGGAAAGCGTTTTCCTGCTCACCCAGCCATTGTCCGAGTCTGTCAGCACTGACCGCCGCGGTATCTGCAGCTACTCCGCCTTAGACTGGAGTCTAACGTCGCCAGAGAAAGATTTCGGCCAAAAGGAATTAATTTGCTCGATGCGTTTCCCAATTACTTTATGTGTAGTGCGCATTCATATCGAGTGCAAATAAATGTGCAAATCAACACGGAGAGCTTGCCTTGGTCATTTTGGGTGGGAACTATTTTCCAGTGCGGAAGAATACAGCCGTATCACGTACCACCTGCCAGGGGAATCCCAGTTACGCACCGGGAAGGGAGTTCCCCTGTTGCACAACGTGGTGCGTGATTCGGCTGTATTCTTCCGCACTGGAAAATAGTTCCCACCCAAAATGACCAAGGCAAGCTCTCCGTGTTGATTTGCACATTTATTTGCACTCAATATGAATGCGCACTACACACAAAGTAATTGGGAAACGCATCGAGCAAATTAATTCCTTTTGGCCGAAATCTTTCTCTGGCTACGTTAGACTCCAGTCTAAGGCGGAGGAGCTGCAGATACCGCGGCGGTCAGTGGCGACAGACTCGGACAATGGCTGGGTGAGCAGGAAAACGCTTTCCACCACTTATTTTAGTCTCTGGACTGTGGGGAGATGCCCAAATTTGACCTGGGGGTGGCATATCCCTTTAAGAGCGGGATACGAATAGCCAATTCCTGGATCAAACGCTCTACCAACTGAGCTACTGCCGCTTGTTTTGTTTTTGTGTTTTTCAACTGAACTGACATGGAAGCTAAATCAGTAATTTAAGTTATGTTTTGGAAGACAGGGGTGGGATTCAATAAGTTTTTTCTTACCACTCCTTTTCAAGCAAAAAACTAATATATTTGACTGTATATCGGTTACATGTATTTATTTCCTTATGTTGACCTGCTCGAAATGAATAAATAAATGAATAAATGAATGAATTAAACAGTAGTGAAGGTGTATGCAGTTTAAGAACACAGTGGAGCACTTCTTGTATTACCACATGACATAACAAGGTGAAACAGAGTGTTTTCTGCTTGAGAGAAGAACTCAGCCTAAATATGCAGTTTTTGTGTGTTAAACGTGTGAATGAAACAAAACACAATTCCAGGTATGTTTTTGATGAAGAGCCAACATTATAAAATAGATCAGAATATACTTTAATATGAGTCCTTAAAATACGTTTTAAAATAAAAAGTGTAATCATTGAATCTTACCCCCCGCCCCGCCTGGAATATAACATAAATGTGAAATCCACCACAAGTGTCCGAGTTTGTGAGTGGTGTTATAATTGACCCAATAAGGTGTAGGCATGCACGTCTTTTAGCAAATGTTTAAAATCATGATTGCAAATGGTTAACATGATACTGGACCCTAGTTTAAAGACGACTGTGACTAAACCATAGTGAACATTTTAGGTCAAAACTCTATGGTTTTGCTGTTTCACTTGTGGTTTCTTCCTCATAAATAGCCGGCCTCATGCTTCGCTGTGGTAACCGCGACGACAAATACATATTGCGTAACATACAAAGAATTAACATTTAAATCAGCCCTTGTTTTCGTGTACTTGAAGTAATAGTATTTTCATAATGTCTATTGCTTGTTGACAGAACAGTAAATTTACACGACAAAGGTCTGAAGAATTGTAAAACTCTTAGTTGTGGTGACTTTGGTTAAATTGCAAATGAACTAGCCCTCACGTATTCTTATGTCAACGTTTCATCTTTGCGCCCGTCACTGACTGTAGTTTGGGATGAAAAGTCAATAATGTGCAACAAAGTGGTTTATAGAAATCTTAAATTACACTTAATAGTTCCATTTAGTCTGTCAAAAAGGAAAAAGAAAAGAAAAGATTAAAACATGAGACTCACAAACAACAACAACAACTTTAGTCAGTTTTATCTTAGCAAAATTTGCAACTGAATTTCTATGCGAATCGATCTTTCACACCATTGACTATAAGGCAATTTGTAGCTTAAATGATCACAAACTAATTCAAAGTTCTTTACCTCGTTTTATTATATTTACTTGTGTTTTACTCATATTTTTTACTTGTGCATTCTCATATTAAGTTGTTTTTATATTGTAAAGCACTTTGGGGCAATACTGTCTGCTTTCAAATGCGCTATATAAATACAGCTCTGGAAAAAAATAAGAGACCACTGCAAAATGATCAGTTTTTCTGATTTTACTACTTATAGGTATGTGTTTGGGCAAAATGAATATTTTTGTTTGAGTTTATAAACTACTGGCAACATTTCCCGCAAATTCCAAATAAAAATATTATCATTTTGAGCATTTATTTGCAGAAAATGACAAATAGTCAAAATAACAAAAAAAAGATCCATGTTTTCAGACCTCAAACAATGCAAAGAAACAAGATCAAATTAATTTTAAAACAACATAATACTAATGTTTACACTTAAGAAGAGTTCAGAAATCAATATTTGGTGCAATAACCCTTATTTTTAATCACAGCTTTCATGCATCTTGGCATGCTCTCTACAAGTCTTTCACATTGTTCTTGGGTGACTTGTTCTTAGATGCACTCCTGGTGCAAGAACTGAAGCAGCTCAGCTTTGTGTTTGTGTTGGAATTCAACAGAGGCTGGAATGGAATGGCTGTAATACATGTAGAGATGCTGATTTCAGAAAAAAATGCAGTTGTCTCTTATTTTTTTCCAGAACTGTAATTCTTGATCTAGTGGGGCACAATAAAGTCAGTATAATACATAATACATTACATTATTATTATTAACTTCATTATTACTGATTTCATTATAAAATTAACTGTGAAAGAGAAGATTACTAATAAAAGCTTTATTGTCATTGTCACAGAACAAAAACTGCAAACTAAATGTGCTTTGGCGATGCTGTACAGCATAATATGAATATTAATAGTAAAAGACAGTAAAATATAAAACAAGATCAAATAGAAGGCAAGTATAACATAAGGTTAGAAATAAAATAAACTATCTCTAAATATAAAATACTGTATTATGTATTAACCACAAACAAGAAAGAAAAAATGCACAACTGAATAAAGATGTGGCGTTCATTGTAGCAAAGTGTGTTGATCGCTGATAACATCAAACTTGGCTTTGACCCTAATGTGTTTCGAGTCACTATGAGCTAACACTGAATCCAGCTGTTGCTCAGTCTGTGGCAGGAAGTCTATTCACAAAACACAATTAAGCATCATTGACTCATTTGACTTACTGACTCACTTCTGAATGTTTTCAAGAGTCCATTTCCCCACCCGCACCGCTGGGTTTCAGTTGACATCACCATAGACCTTAAGAGAAATGAGGAAGTTACAACTGTAAATATGTACATTATGTTAAAGGTCCCATGGCATGAAATTTTCACTTTCTGAGGTTTTTGAACGTTAATGTGAGCTCCCCTACCCTGTTTAGGGCCCCCCAATGGCTAAAAGTTGCGTAATGTCTAAACTGAGCATTTGCGATCCTTTTCTGCGTTTGAAAAAAACACAGCTCAAATGGGCGATTCTGGACAAGGCACCTTATTGACGTCAGATCGAAAAAAGAAATGCAAATTCAGTTCCACCACCGTCTGGATCTCCACCCCCTGTCTCTGGAAATCACGCCCAGAGAGTTTGGACCGCGGAGGAGCTACGCAATGCGAAATGCGTTTTTTTATTTGCCTGGAGGCACGTGCGAGTGTTTCTAGGCTCGGAAGTCCTTTACCCGACCCTCTGGACCTCTGAAACAGCAGTGGTTTCATTTTATTTTCTGTAAAAAATTGTTTTTTTTCATTGAAAAGGCTCTCCTTTCCTCCTTCGCGCTTACACACGGGGAAGTGGGGCCAGGCACAGCGCACCGCTAAAACAAGGAACCAGCGGCGCATTTGCCCACCCCCCCCACCCCCCCCACCCACTCCTCTAACCAATCTGTGTCCTTCTCATTTGCATTCAAGCAACAAGGCCCAGAATGAGTTGTTCAGACAGAGAGATTATGACTCTGACTGTGTACATGTGTCTTTCTCATGCACTAAGTGTTGATTTTGAAGAAGGATTCATTTACAGTATTAGGGAACCATTAAGGAGCCATATAAAAGCATCAAGAAGTACCATGTCATGGGATCTTTAACAGTATAATTTGTAAAGCATGCATACGTATACAACCAGGTACTTTCAACACTAAGTTTGTGATGAAAATAAGAAAGCTTAACATGAAAATGAGTGGTGTGGGCCAAAATTTCTCAACTTTGGACATCAGAACTTTGAGAAATGAGACAGAAGGCTCAGAGAGAAGAGATGCTTTGTCCCTGTACACTTTTAATAATATATAGCTGTGATTTAATATTTTATTTTATATTTTATTACTTATGTTTCTATTTTATTTTGACTTTTACATATATATTTATTATTTTTATAATTATGTCTCTTATGATACTGGTCTCTTGCTATCTTTTTTGCGATACTATTTTTGTTACTCTGTTATATATTATATTGTGATTCTTGGGCTACTGTATCCAAATAATTTTACTTGTGGATCAATAAAGTTTGTCTAATTCTAATAAGAAGTCCACATTAAGTTTTGAGACCCCAGGTTCAACTTTTTTTTTTTCCTTCTTCTGAACACTGTGTAATCAGAGGGCCCCATTTGGGAGTATGATATCACCAGATTCTTGAATATTAAAGTCACATATTCTACACTAAATCAAAAGATGTTGAGTCTCGTGCAAAGATTTCTCCACATAATTCAGTTGTATGAAAACTATACACTTGTTTTTCTATTTTTGTTATCTGTACATACATTTCATTTTTAGTTCAGGTCAAGCTGAGGTGGAGCAAAGATACACAAAGGTAAACTTCTTAAACATACTGGTACCTGTATCAGATTAATATTGCAATAATATTATATGGAATCATGTAATATATATTCAATATATTCTATCAAAAGAAAAATAGTTGATATCGCCCATCACAATTAAAAATTTCATTCTATAGATACAACAGACTCAACCTTAGTGCATTTTAACTTGTCTCATAAACCTCCTATGGTGTGTTAAATACAAACTAAAAGAGCATGAGATTTTGCTCTTCTCCTTGTTAATATTTGGCCCTGGTTTTGGGTTATCCGGTAGCTCTGTGTGGGCTGTGCTTCTGTGCTCACAGTCACAGACCTGGCCCCTCTCACATGGTGTGGTTTAACTGGGCCGCTTGTGTAATTCAGACAATAATTCATAATAAGGATCACATAAAAGACACACAGTGTAACTCAGGTCATTTCACACTGTAATAATTCTCCGCCTGTCTGAGGGAAAAGAGCAAGCTCTCTGTGGCCAGGTTACTACATTTGACAAGATTGGAGCTGCTCTGAGTGTGTTTAATGGGTTTGGCTAGTCATATTACACAGTCCAAACATTTAAAGGGCCCATATTACTTTGTTTTATTTATTTATTTATTTATTTATTTATTTATTATCTATGTTTGATGTTGTGTCCTCATCAAAAACCATACCCAGTTGTGCTTTATTTGTTTACACCTTTTTGCCTTTTTGGATGCATATTTTTTAGAATGCGTTAAAAGTGAATGACGTTGACATTGATATAGAGAGTGACTAACTGAAAAACTGTGAGCTAACGCTATCTAGCTTGTAACTGCAATGTTATTTGAGAGGGACTTGTTTAACATTAAACCTCAGCTCACCTAAGTCAGTTTTTTTCTGGTCAGATTGTGTCGAAATAAAGTTCATATTAAAGGTCCCATGGCATGAAATTTTCACTTTCTGAGGTTTTTGAACGTTAATGTGAGCTCCCCTACCCTGTTTAGCCCCCCATGGCTAAAAGTTGCGAAATGTCTAAACTGAGCATTTGCGGTCCTTTTCTGCATTAGAAAAAAACACAGCTGAAAATGCAGCTCCACCCCCCGTCTGTGTCTACTCAGCGTCTCTGTAAATCACGCCCAGAGAGTTTGGACCGCGACTGCGCTAGGCAATGCGAAATGCGTTTTTTAATTTGCCTGGAGGCACGTCCGAGTGTTTCTAGGCTCAGAAGTCCTTTATCTGAGCTTCTGGACCTTTGAACAGCAGTGGTTTAATTTTATTTTCTGTGAAAATGTGTTTTTTTCATTAAAACGGCTCTCCTTTTTTCCTCCGCTCTTAAAACACGGAAATGGGTCAGAGTGCACAGCTGAGAGCTGAGAGCGAAGAGTTTGGCCACGCCCCCACCCTCTACTATAGGCCATCTCTGTCCTCCTCATTTGCATTCAAGCAACAACTCACATAATGGAGTGTTCAGAGAGAGAAAAATTACTCTTTCTCATCTTATCTCTGTTTCTCATGCACTGAGTGTTGATTTTGAAGAAGGATTCATTTACAGTATTAGGGAACCATTAAGGAGCCATATAAAAGCATCAAGAAGTACCATGTCATGGGATCTTTAAAATCTAACAAAGCCTCAGACAGAACATGCCTACAGTTAGCGTCACAGCCCTAGGGAATGTTGATGACAGCAGCTGCAAATTATCAATATCATATCTCAACTTTTTTGGGATGTAAGGTTATGGTTAAGGTTGGAACCAAGGTGAGGGTAAGGGATTTACTTTCAAATATATCTTTAAAATGTGAGGAAAAACAGGGTTGTGGGCTAATGTTTTAGTTTATTTTTGTGCATGTATGTTTATTTGTGTTTATATTTATTTGATTTCATTATTTATTCATGTATTTATTTGTTTATTCGTTCACTCGTTTGCATGGGGGTTCACATAGGGGGCAGCAGATTGAGAAGAATGGCTGTGAGTGGCGGATGGGAGGAATCACTGGAATGTTTTAATTTCCTGTTACTCCATAATTCTGCTGTGGCCGCTGCTCGAACAACATCCTGCGCTGTTCTTTCTGATCACAACAACACCACGCACACACCACCACACTCCACGCTTTAAAGATGCACTGTGGAACTTTTCTGCTTGTGTCTATGGAGAGTTTATTGCTTTGCCAGGAATGTTTATCGATGGCATTACAGTGGTCCCTCGTTTATCGCGGGGGTTACATTCCAAATATACCCTGCGATAAGCGAAATCCGCGAAGTAGGACAGCTTTATATTTTACAATTGTTGCTGTAAACGCCTCACCACACACATTCTACACTTTTCTCAGGCTGGCATGAACATTTTTTAACGTTTTCTTACATTTCTCTCTCTACTTTAAACTTTTGTAGATTTTCAACAAAAAAATGTATTAATAGTGACGCGTGTATTTCACAGTTCCTCTGACCATGCCTCTTTGTCCTGGCGCCGCTCTGCCTTGGAGCAGGCGTCTTTTTCCGAGTGCGCTCTTTTTTCTTTTGGGCGAGAAGATTCTTATAAACAGACATGCCACCTTCGATTATATTTGAGAACGTTTCGTCGACATTGTGGGTTTTGTCGAGGAGAAAACTTGCAAAGAGACAGCACTTCAGAGTCACACTGCGGTCGAACATCTATATAAATTTGGCAAACTGAACGCATTCTGTACCGTACAGGAGACACGGCACGAAGGAGAATGACTGACAAATCATCAAAAGTCTACAGTCCGTTAGCCAAACTGGACACAGAACACAATGCACATTGATACATTATAAAAAAAAACTGGAGTAAAAAAAAAAAATCAGCGAAACGGCGAGGTCGCGAAAGTGAACCGCAAGGGACCACTGTATACTAATCCATCGTGCAAAGGCTGTAAAATGAATCAGACTTACAAAAGATTGAGATTCAGTTGTTTCTAATTGCAGATAATCAGTTTGGGTCTTTTTTTATCAACAGGACAATTCTTTGTCACCTGTTGATTTTGGAGAGCAAACTGATCATTTGCCGCTCTTGCCATAGAGCCATCCCTTGGGGTGTGATGCTAACTGTAAGGATTGCCTTGTTTAAAGATCTGTTTTCAAACTACATCCATACCATTCAGCTCCAGTCAAATTGGAGCCAGAAGAGCGCCAATGCTCATTTCCTCTTTAGAATGCGTTGGCTAGCAGGTTTGCTATGTCCATTTATATACAGTTTGGAACTACAACACTCCCCCTTGACCTGCCAACCTATTGAGGTGGAGGAGTTTGCGTACCCGAATGATCCTAGGAGCTATGTTGCCTGGGGCATTATGCCTCTGGTAGGGTCTCCCAGGGCAAACAGGTCCTCAGTGACGGGTCCGACTAAGAGCAATTCATGAACCCCTATAAACAGTCTTATATCAAGGATCGTGACCCAAGCGGGCTCAGCTTGAAAGGACAACTTGGGTCTACCCTCCTGTGGGCTCACCACCTGCAGAGAGTTTCATAGGGGTCGGGTGCAAAGAGGACCCAGCCTAGGACACAGAATATGGCCTAGGACAATGCCTAGGACACAGAACCTGGCCTAGGACAAGGCCTAGGACACAGAACATGGCCTAGGACAAGGCCTAGGACACAGAACATGGCATCGGACAAGGCCTAGGACACAGAACATGGCATAGGACAAGGCCTAGGACACAGAACATGGCATAGGACAAGGCCTAGGACACAGAACCTGGCCTAGGACAAGGCCTAGGACACAGAACCTGGCTGTAGGGACATGGAACATCACCTTGCCTGGGGGGGAAGGAGTCTGAGCTTGTGCAGGATCTTGAGCGGTACCATAGATATAGTCGAGTCCTGTTGAGCCTTGTTGGCTTGTGGGCTTTTTAAATGAAAATAACAGGACATGTATATTGAACATATTGAACATATTATATTGCCATTTTAAAGGTTGATAATTAATGGGATCCAAACCGTAGACTGCATTTAATGTTTACCGTTTCCAGCCACAAGCCCCACATTTCCTCTTAAAGGTGCACTGTGCAACTCTTCTGTAGGAGGGTCCACCACCTGCTGTTAGTTTATTTCGCTATTGTTATGTTTGCTTGGAATATTACCCAGTATGGAATTTCACTTGGAATTATTTTCCTTAAGAGATACTTTGCCAAAAAAAAAAACTCTTAAGAAAACATAGCCAACATTCCTACTGTGACTCAGTAAGTGAAGTCACCTCTCCACAGATCTGGCCTGGAACTTTGCCTAGATATTACATTTGCAATAAACTGGACTGAACTTGGGCTAAACAGGTGGTAAACCAGGATTACAACAGGACCAAACCAAGTCTACAATAGAATCTAACTGGACTCAAACCAGGACCAAACAACTAAATTAAAATGTTTCTAATGATTACTCGGTATATGGTGGGATAGTACATTAGTCGAATGGCAGTTTGGAAAAGTAGAAAACAAAAAGTAGGAAAATACAGGAAGTAGACATGAATTCTGAAATGGAAGAAATGCAGTGTGCGTTTAAAATGTGAATGAAACAAAACACAAGTCCCGGTATGTTAGTGATGAGAAAACATTATAAAATAGATCAGAAAATACCGTTATATGGCTTCTTTAAACACTGATCTAACAAAATAATTGTTTTTTTTTTCTTCCATAAACTCAAATAAATGACTAGTCTAATGTGCTGAATACGCTTGAATCAGTCTATCCCAAGGCTCTTTACAATCCGCGGTGAGGAACAGGAGAAACTGCGCGTCATTTAGCGCTGCAAATAAAGCAAACATCAGTGAGAGGCAGAACAAAGTTATCCTAAGTGCTTTACAGCTGGGGCGTTGACTTCCCAGCCTCGGGGGTAACAGTGGACCCCCTCTGATAAATCACCTGCCAAGATGACAGGTGCTGACCTCCTGTTTATTATGGGATGTCTGAGGAGGGGGCAGGGGGAGGGGCAAGGTTGATTTAGCCGTACCCCTTTGGGAGGCCTCTGCTGCTGCTCTGCCCTGAAGCTCCAATCGCCAATAAAAGCTGCAGTGACTGATGTGTGAGGGAGGGCTAATTATCTTGTTAAAAATATAGGCACCGGTTTGTCCAAAGGAAACGTTCAAGTACAGACAAAGTAGGAGTTAGGAGTATTATGTAGTTACTAAGTTAATAGACGTTACTAAGCCTGAACCATAAACAGTTTGTTCATAGGATTTAAGTCTTAAGTGTGTAGTTTAAGACAATTAATCATCCATCACTGCTGCAGAAGATTAAGTGCCTGAAGCCAGTACCATCAAATTGAAAATGCTTCTGGATAGTAAGGTCCTGATTGCAAAAACAGTGTCCAGATGACCTTGGTTGAAACCTTCTCTAGACTGAACTACTCCTGGATGAATGAGGGACTACACTGTTTCATAAGCACAAAAAGTAGACTTCATAAAATAAAGTTGTGTTGTGCTTTACCTCTCAGAGTGCATTATAAAAGCAGCACATTATGATAAAACCTGAATTTGCTTTTTAGCCCGATTAATAAGTATAGGCAGTGACAGAGATGTACAAGTCATCATCATATTTTAACCGAAGAAGATTCAAGATTCAAGATTCAAGATTGTTTATTTGTCATATGCAGGATTAAAAGGGCAACAATGCAATGAATCGTTTAGGATCAGAAGAACCCGTTGACTCGCTAAGATAGTCGAGAAGTACTAATAGCATGCAATAAAAATACAAAGGAAAAAAATAAACAGTATAATAAAAAATATGTAATAAAATATAATAAAATACAAAGGTACAGGTAGGATTAAATAAGGTGTAAGCAGAGTAGCTCCGGGTCCGGGTGGGTGCAGACTCCTTGCCTCAAGTGGAGGAGTTCAAGTATCTCGGGGTCTTGTTCACGAGTGAAGTGAGGATGGAGCGTGAGATTGACAGGCGGATCGGTGCAGCATCGGCAGTGATGCAGTCGCTGTACCGGACCCTTTCGGCTCAGCTCCCTCTTCACCACAACGGTCCGGTACAGCGACTGCTGTACCGGACCGTTGTGGTGAAGAGGGAGCTGAGCCAAAAGGCAAAGCTCTCAATTTACTGGTCAATCTACGTTCCTACCCTCACCTATGGTCATGAGCTCTGGGTAATGACTGAAAGGACAAGGTCGCGGATACAAGCGGCCGAAATGAGGTTCCTTTGCAGAGTGGCTGGGCGCTCCCTTAGAGATAGGGTGAGGAGCTCAGTCACACGGGAGGAGCTCGGAGTAGAGCCGCTGCTTCTCCATGTCAAGAGGAGCTGAGGTAGCTCGGGCATCTGTTCCGGATGCCTCCTGGACGCCTCCCTCGGGAGGTGTTCCGGGCATGTCCCACCGGGAGGAGGCTCTGGGGAAGACCCAGGACACGCTGGAGGGACTATGTGTCCTGGCTGGCCTGGGAACACTTTCGGGTCCCCCCGGAGGAGCTGGAGGAAGTGTCCAGGGTGAAGGAAGTCTGGGAGTCCCTACTTAAACTGTTGCCCCCACAACCCGGCCCTGGATAAGCGGAAGAAAATGGATGGAATGGATGGATGGATGGATGGATGGTAAGCAGAGTATTTCACAGGTGGAAGAACCCAAGAAAGTACAGAAGAGGACAAAATGAACATCTTTGGTTTATTAAGTTAATGTTGTCAATTTGATTTAAAATAATGTTTCTGTAACCACACCATCAGTTGTCCAGATGGTCCAGGTTTGAAACTTAACATCTATTTACAGTAGTGTGCCCCTCTGCGCATGGTGTTGATGTTGATCAGTACCATTTACAAAGTAGAGAAGAGGTGGAGAAGAAGGGGAGGCCCATTCCTGACTGTATTCCTGCAGATTGATTAGTTGTAACATGGACCCTCACATTTCTATCCCCTTGACCTACACCAGGGGTCTTCAACGTTTTTCAGGCCAGGGACCCCCAAACAGATGGCGAACTGGGCCAGGGACTCCCTACTATATATACGGCATAGAATTGTGTTTTATATTAACTTGAGCTTAGTGTCATGTATAAACATTGCTACTCTGTTATGGTACATCCAATACAAGGAAATAATACACAGTTTAATACGGTATTTTACACTATAAAATATAAAATTATATTATTTTAAAGTGAAATCAAAAGATTTTGCGACCCCCCTAGGGGTTGCGACCCCCCTGTTGAAGACCTCTGACCTACACGAAAACCCTAAATCCTGGTTACTGAATGCATCTTCAAAAGGCAATTTTTTGGGCCGTAGACTGGACCGATCACAGACAGCATTGTAGTTTGGGGGTAAGCCGAAGGTGAAGCAAATGAAACAAAACAAACATGGCAATGCTGACATAGCTCTTTCGTATTTTGTTTTTGAAAGACATACAGAGGGAAGCTCTTTGTGTGTTTGCGGAAAGGAAAGATGTACATGCTTTTATCTCAACTAAATTTAACAAACAATTTACTATTAGTATTTAGTATTAGGCTACGTTTATATGATGACGGTCTGAACAGAAGACGGAAAAGTGGCGTCGTGTCTTCACTTTTTATTCCACGTTTAGACGAGCATTTTCAGGAGGAAATCTGCGTGCATACGTAGACACAAGTGTGTGGAATTTGATTGGGTATGCATGCCAGGTGGCTATGTGATGCTGTGATACATTATCACTATGTCTGCGCACATGCGTAGAATCTTCCTTCTTCTCATCTACGCCGCGAAAAAGCAAAACAAAACATGGCTACCGATAGCAAAAAAATAATTGTGTGGTCAGACGAAGAAGTTCAACTATTGCTCCAGACCACGTTAGACTACAAAGAAACGAAGGGCAACAAGGTGCCAAACAAAGTACACTGATATATGAATTGATGTGACGTAAACGCATACGCGACGTCAGCAGATTTGACCAGAGTTTTGCGTCTTGGGCAGTGTAGACGAAAACGCTACGGCAGAGCATATTCAAGTTTTCCACTTTGGAGGGTGGTTTCAGTTTTTTGCGTTTTTAAGCCCTCAAAATGCCGTCACCGTCTAAATAAAAGGCACTTCCAATAAAATATTTTGTTGTTTTTACCTGTAAGCGTTCTCATGTATACAGGCCCTAAGTTGGAATGTCCTGATGGATACGTACACTTTTTTACTTACACGTTTTATCTTCTTTAAAAACAACTTTTCTCCATTAATTCATGGACTGAAATGATTTATGTAACCTGTATGCATCTACATGTATAAACGCATGTACCCTATCATCATTCAGGTAATGTAGTAACTGTATGTATAGTAATAATATGATAAATAATATGGTATACGTCTGTAGAAAATAGGCCACTCTGTCAGCACCTTCCTGTACTGTAGTTTTCTGAGATCGAACAAAAGGAATTCAGACTTGCCTCTAGACATTTGAGAAAGAACCAAACTTGTTTAACTGACAGCCTTTGATTAATGTGCGTCCTCAGTACATGACATTTACTGATTTAATGGCATAATTGTACTGAGTAACTCTGGCTTTTCTTCTTTGTAAAGTTATGTAACGTGAAAACAAAAAACAAACTTGTCACATTGTCTTGAATAGGTGACGGGATAAATAAACAATAAACAAGTACTGATACTCAAGAACTTTAATAGCATCCTACTCACTCCGAATTAACTATCTGTTCATTATGACATACCTTATTAAACCTTATTAGTACCTTATTATCTTATTAGTAAGTCCCTATGATAGTTAAATATGTATTTTCGGGGTGTTTGAAGAGTCTCCTGTGTGGAAAACCAGCTTTGTAATATGGCCCACCCAACCCGAAGATAGTTCTCTTGGAAAACCCTGGCTCTTTTTAAAACTTTGGTAAAGTTATCTGTTTTTGTATGTGAGTTATACTGTTTATTTCAATAAAAAATAAAAGATTAAAAAGGAAGAAAAGAAAGAAAAAAGCTAATTTGACTATGTTCTTTGACTGTATACTCACAAAGGAGGTGAAGGGGAAGTTCTATCGCTAAAACTTTCTTAGTTCACGCTTTATTTAGGCCAGTTAAGGTTGTATTATCTGTAATAATTGTTACCATTTTCTTTATAGCTTTGTATATATGAAAACCAATACAGGAAATATAGGCATAGTCTGAGAAATTATAGAAAGGAATACAAAATACTCCCATTGTGGGCCAATTTTATGGTATTTTCTGACCTACAGCTCTTGAAAAAAAATAAGAGACCACTGCAAAATTATCAGTTTTTCTGATTTTATCTCTTATAGGTATGTGTTTGGGGAAAAGGAACATTTTTGTTTGAGTCTATAAACTACTGACAACATTTCCCCCAAATTCCAAATAAAATTATTGTTTAGAGCATTTATTTGAGGAAAAAAAAAAGGTCAAAATAACAAAAAAGATACATGTTTTCAGACCTCAAACAATGCAAAGAAACAAGATCAAATTCATTTTAAAACAACATAATTCTAATGTTTACACTTAAGAAGAGTTCAGAAATCAATATTTGGTGCAATAATCCCTTATTTTTAATCACTAAGTTAAGCTAAGTTCCTCTCTCTAACTACGCTCCTCGTGATAATGTGCTAATACAGGACGTGCTCCACTGTGATTTTAAACCCCATACACCTCCACTAGAATCATTTGGATGATTTCAGCCGTAGAATTGCCAATCTCCACTGAACAAAAATGTAAAACTTTGGAGATGTAGCCAGAATAATAATGCAGGATTACTCAAATATGAAACAAAACACAAGTGCAGGTATGTTTTTGATGAAGTAACAATATTCTAACATGACTTAAAGCTCACAAGAATCAATTTTGTGTAATACAGTAATCCCTCATTTATCGCGGGGGTTAGGTTCCAGAAATAACCCGCAATTAGAGAAATCCGCGAAGTAGGACAACTTTATATTTTACAATTATTCTACATGTTTTGAGGCTGTAAATGCCTCACCACACACATTATACACTTTTCTCAGACTGGAATTAACCTTTTCTCACATTTGTTCTCGTTTAAACACTCAAACTTTCATAGATTTTCAACAAAATGTATTAATAGTGACAAGTGGGGGAAGACACGGCCCCGGAAGCCCCGCCGGATTGCCACGTCCCGGGACGCGACGCGCACCAACCCCTTGGAGAAGCTCCACACGTGCACCCCTCATCGTGGACAAATCCATGACAGAGAAACGTGACCGGCGCAACGCCGCGCGTACACCGGGGCTACGAGCACGAGATAGAACCGCGTGCTCTCAGCCCGAGCCACAAAACAGCTGCACGAAACCAGCAAAGAGCGGTTTAATCCTGGTTTAGACCTGGTCTAGTCTCGGTTTAGTCCAGGGCCAGTCCAGGTTTAGACCTGGTCTAGACCTGGTTTAGTCCACGTTTAGTCCTGGTTTAGTCCAGGTTTAGACCTGGTCTAGACCTGGTTTAGTCCACGTTTAGTCCTGGTCTAGTCTGTTAGCCATTCAGGACGCAGAACACAATGTTACACTATTAAAAAAAAGTTACACTATAAAAAATTTTGAAAAAAAAAAAAAAAAAATTGGAAAAAGAAATCCGCGAAACAGCGAGCCTGCGAACAGTGAATCGCGATAGAGCGAGGGATTACTGTATAGGGCAACATTAACAGTTTAATCACTCTCACAGCTCCATGGTTAAAACAATAGACTTGTAATATTTCAAAAAAGGCCGACATGTGAATAGTTTTAGTCTTTTTTTTTCTCCTTTTTTTTCTGAATCTTAGGCCCAAAGCACAGAGGACTTTAGCATAACACACTTCCCCATCCAACAATGACAGAAGCTTGAGAGCAACTCAACCTGAACCCTTTCAAATTACAGTAAGGATTGTTTAAACATTTATACACTATGATTTCTGTGTACATACGCTTTTGGTCTAGACACCACCTCGCTATAAAACCGAGAAAACAACATTAGCGGGCAAACTATCGGTATCGAATGATGTCATCTGCCCATGTAATGTAAAGCGAAGATGGAGCTGGATCAATTAGGCTTTGCAGTGGAGCAGAAAATAGCTTATGACAGAAGAAAGAACCAGGATGAGGAAATGCACTTCTACCTTGACACTTCCGCTGATTCATTTATAGTCAGAAAATGGGAAATATGTGGGGAAATATGGTTTAATCATATTTTATAGAATTAAATATTAACATTTGGTGGTCTACTGCTGGTGATATTTGTTCAGAGATTCAGAATAAGAATCACTGCTGCCTCCTTCTCCTCCTCTCTCCCTCCATTCCTCTCTCTTCTCACGCTTTCATTCTCTCTCCCACCATATCTCCCTTTCTCCATTTTTCCCTCACCCACTCTCTACCTCATTCTCCCTCTCGTGCCCCCCCCCCCACTCTCTCTCTCTCCCTCACTCTTACCATCTCTGTTTTTCTCTCTCCCTCTTACTCTCTTTCTCCCTACATATCCCTCTATCGCTGAGTAGTTCAGCCCTGGCCTGTCTCTTCTGGGTGCTGCGTGTTCTTCCGCTATCTCTCTCTCTCTCTCTCTCTCTCTCTCTCTCTCTCTCTCTCTGTCTTTCTTGTTCTCTCTCTCTCTCTCTCTCTCTCTCTCTATCTATCTATCTATCTATCTATCTATCTATCTATCTATCTATCTATCTATCTATCTGTCTGTCTTTCTCACTCCCACCTGTCTCTCACCCTTTCTCTTTGTCATTGTCACTCTCCCTCTCTCTCCCTCTCTTTTCTCTCTCTTTTCTCTCTCTGCAGGTGTGTAGTCCAGTCCTGATCCACCACCTTTAGGTGCCGTGGGCTCTCTCTCTCTCTCTCTCTCTCTCTCTCTCTCTGTCTTTCTCGTTCTCTTTCTCTCCCTCTCTTTCTCTCTCTTCCTCCCTCTCCCTCCCTCCTCTCACTCTCCTTCTCTCTCTCTATCTCTCTCCCTCTCTTCTCTCTCCTTCTATCTCCCTCTCTTCTCTCTCCTTCTCTCTCTCTCCCTCTCTTCTCTCTCCTTCTATGTCTCTCTCTTCTCTCTCGCTCCCTCTCTTTTCTCTTGCTCTCTCTCTTCTCTCTCTCTCTCTCTCTCTCTCTCTCTCTCTCTCTCTTCTCTCTCCTTCTATCTCTCTCTTCTCTCTCCTTCTCTCTCTCTCCCTCTCTTCTCTCTCCTTCTATGTCTCTCTCTTCTCTCTCTCTCCCTCTCTTCTTTCTTGCTCTCTCTCTCTTTTCTCTCTCTCTTCTCTCTCGCTCCCTCTCTTTTCTCTCTCTCTCTCTTCTCTCTCTCTCACTCTCTTCTCTCTCCTTCTATCTCCCTCTCTTCTCTCTCCTTCTCTCTCTCTCTCCCTCTCTTCTCTCTCCTTCTGTCTCTCTCTTCTCTCTCTCTCCCTCTCTTCTCTCATGCTCCCGCTCTTCTCTCTCTCTCTCTCTCTCTCTCTCCCTCTCTCTCCCTTTCTTTTCTCTCCCTCTCTTCTCTTTTCCTCTCTTCTCTCTCTCTCTCTCTCTCTCTCTCTCTCTCTCTCTCTCTCTCTCTCTCTCTCTCTCTCTCTCTCTCTCTCTCTCTCTCTCTCTCTCTGCAGGTGTGTAGTCCAGTCCTGATCTGTCTCCTTTGGGTGCTGTGGGCTCTTCCCCCTCTCTGTCTCTCTCTCTCTGTCTCTCTCTCTCTCTCTCTCTCTCTCTCTCTCTCTCTCTCTCTCTCTGCAGGTGTGTAGTCCAGTCCTGATCTGTCTCCTTTGGGTGCTGTGGGCTCTCTCTCTCTCTCTCTCTCTCTCTCTCTCTCTCTCTCTCTCTCTCTCTCTCTGCAGGTGTGTAGTCCAGTCCTGCTCTGTCTCCTTTGGGTGCTGTGGGCTCTTCCCCCTCTCTGTCTCTCTCTCTCTCTCTCTCTCTCTCTCTCTCTCTCCCTCTCTCTCTCTCTCTCTCCCTCTCTGCAGGTTTGTAGTCCAGTCCTGCTCTGTCTCCTTTGGGTGCTGTGGGCTCTTCCTCTCTTCTCTCCCTCTCTCTCTCTCTCTCTCTCTCTCTCTCTCTCTCTGCAGGTGTGTAGTCCAGTCCTGCTCTGTCTCCTTTGGGTGCTGTGGGCTCTTCCTCTCTTTTCTCTCCCTCTCTCTCTCTCTCTCTCTCTCTCTCTGCAGGTGTGTAGTCCAGTCCTGATCTGTCTCCTTTGGGTGCTGTGGGCTCTTCCCCCTCTCTGTCTCTCTCTCTCTGTCTCTCTCTCTCTCTCTCTCTCTCTCTCTCCCTCTCTCTCTCTCTCTCTCTCTCTCTGCAGGTTTGTAGTCCAGTCCTGCTCTGTCTCCTTTGGGTGCTGTGGGCTCTTCCTCTCTTTTCTCTCCCTCTCTCTCTCTCTCTCTCTCTCTGCAGGTGTGTAGTCCAGTCCTGCTCTGTCTCCTTTGGGTGCTGTGGGCTCTTCCTCTCTCTCTCTCTCTCTCTCTCTCTCTCTCTCTCTCTCTCTCTCTGCAGGTGTGTAGTCCAGTCCTGCTCTGTCTCCTTTGGGTGCTGTGGGCTCTTCCCCCTCTCTGTCTCTCTCTCTCTGTCTCTCTCTCTCTCTCTCTCTCTCTCTCTCTCTCTGCAGGTGTGTAGTCCAGTCCTGCTCTGTCTCCTTTGGGTGCTGTGGGCTCTTCCTCTCCTCTCTCTCTCTCTCTCTCTCTCTCTCTCTCTCTCTCTCTCTCTCTGCAGGTGTGTAGTCCAGTCCTGCTCTGTCTCCTTTGGGTGCTGTGGGCTCTTCCTCTCTCCTCTCTCTCTCTCTCTCTCTCTCTCTGCAGGTGTGTAGTCCAGTCCTGATCTGTCTCCTTTGGGTGCTGTGGGCTCTTCCTCTCTTTTCTCTCTCTCTCTCTCTCTCTCTCTCTCTCTGCAGGTGTGTAGTCCAGTCCTGCTCTGTCTCCTTTGGGTGCTGTGGGCTCTTCCTCTCTCTCTCCCTCTCTCTCTCTCTGTCTCTCTCTCTCTCTCTGCAGGTGTGTAGTCCAGTCCTGCTCTGTCTCCTTTGTGTGCTGTGGGCTCTTCCTCTCTCCCTCTCTTCTTTCTCTCTCTCTCTCTCTCTGCAGGTGTGTAGTCCACTCCTGCTCTGTCTCCTTTGGGTGCTGTGGGCTCTTCCTCTCTCCCTCTCTTCTCTCTCTCTCTCTCTCTCTGCAGGTGTGTAGTCCAGTCCTGCTCTGTCTCCTTTGGGTGCTGTGGGCTCTTCCTCTCTCCCTCTCTTCTCTCTCTCTCTCTCTCTCTGCAGGTGTGTAGTCCAGTCCTGCTCTGTCTCCTTTGGGTGCTGTGGGCTCTTCCTCTCTCCCTCTCTCTCTCTCTCTCTCTCTCTCTGCAGGTGTGTAGTCCATTCCTGCTCTGTCTCCTTTGGGTGCTGTGGGCTCTTCCTCTCTCCGTGCAGATGAAAGTGCTGTGAGCTGTGACTGAACAGGTAATGTCAGTCTATCTGCCACTCATCAGGCCTCATGAGTGACAGGCAGGAACTGAGAGGAGCAGCTCTGAACTACATAATGACAAACAGCGCCTCGAACCTCCTCTGTCACTGCCTCTGGTAACGCAGGCTTAGACCGTCTGCAGCACTTCCTCCTCCTCCTTGTGCATTCTTTCAAAGGGGAAATCTAAACCTCATTCTTTTAAAGAGCCGATAATCTCAACAAATTGGTGTCAAGATGCACTTAGGTGTAGTAATGGCCACTAGTTTCACTTTGAGCTTTTGTTGGACTATTATTATGTTTTAGACTGTGGTTAGATGTATATCTGGTGATTCTGGTAGTTTAAGGACATTAACTAAGTAGTAATGTCTATGCTAATTAGCTGCTACTTAGCTATTAGTTGGTATTTATCAAACACTTGTTACTTCTTAGTAAGATTTCAGTGTATGTACAAAAACATACTTAATCATCACTATTTTAATGGGAAGAAAGTAGTTCATGGCTTAATACTTCAGACAAAAATACACTGAAAGTAGTTTATAAATGCTAACAAAGATATAATTAAGCACTTAATATATATTTTACTATTATGTATTTATAAAAGTCATGATTTTTTCATTATATGATGTCTGGTTTTGTTATTTTAAAGTTGTTACTAATTCATAAAGGTGCATTATATGTTGCTTTTGTGATGGAGCTGCTTATCTCCATGGAGACGCTGTTCTGGAGCTCCACAGTATGGCATTAAACTTATCTAGTTGATGCCATCAAGTCAAAATATAGGTCAGATCTGTGGAGAGAGGTAAACAGTAAAAGTAAGATTGTATTTTTATTTTTATTTTTGTAAATGTTAGCAAAACACTGATGATTTTTAATAGGCCTATATTGCCATCCTGCTGCCATGAGTAATTAAATGCATTTGTTTTATACCTCTATAATCTCACGTTTTTACAAGTGGGAATATCCCTGGTGATTATAGGCTATTGAACGCCAGTGCATGTTGGCAGTTGCTCAGTTTAAAGTATAGTCTGTAAAGCAGCAGTTGTCAGCACAAATCCACTGATGATGCATAATGATTCAAAAAAACTACCGAGCCCCGCGGCTAACAGCACACGGTAGTTATCGGGGTCAGGCATTAAACAAATAATGGGTGAATGATGAAACACACCTACCGTCACTTTTCACTGGATTCCTCGTAAATTATACACTTATTATTCAGAGATTTATTAATCAGTAATTATTGCTGTTTAACGTCAGAGGCCATAAAACTTTCTGTCAAAACTATTTCTTAATCTTGCACAATAAGCAGGATAGGCTGAAGTAGTCGTAGGCGTAGTTCAGGTAGTGCAGTAAAAGAAGTAGTAGTAGCAGTAGTGGCATGTAGTTGTAGATGTAGTATTAGTAGTAAAAGTACACTCTCAGTTAGAGTATTTGTTATCATAGTTGTACCTGGTTGGACTATTGCTTAATTGTGCATTTTAGCTTTTCCCAGTGGTGGAAGAAGTGCTCAATTTTGTTATTTAAGTACAGATACCAGAGCAAAAAAAACAAACAAACAAACTCAAAAGTAACTTGAAAAAAACTACTTAGTAAAAGCATTACTTAGCAAGTACTCGTTTGAAAATGTATTTTAAGAGTAAAAAGTAAGTGTCTTGCTTCAAATGTAGTGATTATGATAAAGATTTTCCTTTGTTTTCATGTGTATTTTTTCCTCCACTCAAATTATGAATGTGTAAAAAAAAACCCTCAGCCTTTTCTGCAGGTCTCAAACTTTAAATAAAAAAGCATTGTGTAAACCTCACGATGCTGCTCAAACATTTGTGCGAACTGTAAAAACTGAGCAAAGGCGAGGTTGAAAACAGCCTGAGGTTGACCTCAGCACACGTGGTTTTTGTTTATAGATGTTGGTCCACTTACAAAAAATTGCAGTGTGAAAGCAAACCGCACCAAAAAAAAAAGAAAAAAAAGAAAAAAAAGGGTCCGGACCAAAGCAGGTGAACTATCGGACTTTCCTGGTGTGAAAACAACCTAGAATGCACTTAAGTGTAGTACATATATTTAAATTTATACTTAACTACTTGTACTTACCTTGTAATGTGAAGTTTAGCACAGATATTGTGTAGCCGGGGCCATACTGAATAGAAAACAACTTTTCCACCAGCTTTAGACAGGCTTATAACAGGCACAGCTATTAATCTAAGAAATGAAAGCTCCAAATCACTTAAAGTGATTTAATAGAACTATTTGGGCAGTTAATGTTTGTTTCCTTGGAGATGACAGTTGTTTATATTAGCAACTAAAACCAATATGGCGGAAGATGCTGTTTTTTCCACATGTCTGGGAACGCACGGCTTTAGTTTTGATGGGAGAACTCAGACAGACAGAATGGCCACTTAGTCATACAGTACTTTTGTATTACTCACATAGTTTATATATGTGTTTCAACTTCCTGTTTCACTGGATTCCTCATAAACTATACACTTAACGACATTCCCATTCAAAAGATATGATATTATGTTGGTTAATCACCATGGCAAAGCTTTTCATTATTCTGAAACACACTGATAGTCGAAGTAGTGCTAAAGTGGTGAAATTATTCATTGCTAATATTTTTAATATTAACGGAAAATTCAAAATGAGGAAGTAGTAGTGTTTAATAGTAACCACTGTTGGATTAGTTACGTGTTCTAACAGAAGGATCACTCAGATTCAGCAAGTTAAAGGGATAGTGCATTTTTTTTTTTTTTATGTTAATCTCTATGGGTTTCCTTCTAAAAGTTATGTGTGTTGACACCGGCTTACCTCTGACAGTCTCCGCTCAGCCTGGTTCGGCTCGCTTTCTGGAGCCCACATATGTAGGTCCGGTAAGTTTGCCGGGATATGAAATAAAGCTTGTTTTTCTTCTCAAAACATTTGTCCAAAAGGTGCTTTATTAAACAAGCTTTATTTCATATCCCCGCGAACTTACCGGACCTATGAAACCCATACAGATTAACATGAAAAAAAAAACACACTATCCCTTTAAGTCACCAAAATTTATTCATCCTAACAGAGGACTCTAATACAGAGCTCTGTGTCAACATTTTGCTTTGGTGCTGACGACTACATCAGACTTATCCAGTAGTGACTCCAATCAAAGCAAAATGTTGACGCAGAGCTCTGTATTAGAGTCCTCTGTTAGGGTGAATACATTTTGGTGACTTAACTTGCTGAACCTGAGTGACCCTTCTGACTAATCCAACACCACAAATAAAGGACACAATCATGTAATTGATAAGATGTAAGACAGAAGTTTAAAAGGCTGCTTTTGTGTCTACCTGGCTCACACACAGCAGTTATTGAAACTTTTTGTTTCTTTAATTCAGTTTTTAACATCATATCAATGACTTTATATCATATATAAACATATATAAACAACGTACGGGGCGTGTGGAGAGGACTGAACATGTCTGGTTTTGGACAGAGTGGCAGAGGGACAGCTGATGGTGATCAGCGCTGGGCGGACGAATTAAACTGTTACTTCAACAGGTTTGACTCGCCCCCCACCCCCTCTGCCCCTCTGCCGACTCCCCCCTCCTCCTCTTCACACCTCCCCAGGCCACATCCCCCTCCCCCTTCACACGGACCCAACCCAGCACCAGCCCCCTCCACCCCCCACCACCAGCCCCTGCAGTCCACCCCAGCCCCCCCCCCACTCCCCCCCCTCCATCACACCAGACGAGGTGAGGAGGGAACTTAGGCGGCTCAACCAGAGGAAGTCCACAGGTCCTGATGGTATCTGCCCCAGGCTGCTGAGAACATGTGCAGACCAGCTCTGTGAGGTTCTCTGCTACATGTTCAACCTGAGCCTCAGCCTGGAGAAGGTCCTCGTCCTGTGGAAGACCTCCTGTGTGGTCCCAGTTCCCAAAACAACAAACGCCAGGGAACCGGCCCACTACAGACCAGTCGCCTTGACCTCCCACCTCATGAAGACCATGGAGATGGTGATCCTCAGCCACCTCCGCTCTGTGGTGAGCCCCACCCTGGACCCGCTGCAGTTTGCCTACAAGCCAAACGTAGGAGTAGAGGACGCCATCATCTACTTGCTGCAGCGGGCGCTCACCCACCTAGAGACCGCCGGGAGTGCTGTGAGAGTCATGTTCTTTGACTTCTCCAGCGCCTTCAACACCATCAGGCCGGCGCTGCTGCGGGGGAAGCTGGAGGATGCGGGAGTTGATGGACATCTCGCTGCCTGGACTATCGACTACCTCACTGACCGTCCACAGTACGTGCGGCTGCGCGGCTGTGAGTCAGAGGTGGTAGTCTGCAGCACTGGGGCCCACCAGGGAACTGTCCTCTCACCCTTCCTCTTCACCATATACACCTCGGACTTCACATATAACACGGACAGCTGCCATCTCCAGAAGTTCTCCGACGACTCGGCCATTGTGGGCTGTGTGTCAGAGGGGAACGAGCTGGAGTACCGCTCGGTCATCAGTGACTTTGTGGACTGGTGTGGGCGCAACCACCTGTGCCTTAACACCAGTAAGACAAAGGAGCTAGTGATCGACTTCAGGAGGAGACCACTACCTCAGTCACCGGTGAACATCCAGGGGCAGGACATAGAGACTGTGGACAGTTTCAAGTACCTGGGTGTTCACCTCAACAATAAACTGGACTGGTCCAGAGGAGACTGAGGTCCTTTGGAGTGTGCAGGCCTCTGCTCAAGACCTTTTATGACTCTGTGGTGGCCTCTGCTCTCCTCTACGCTGTCGTCTGCTGGGCCCCGAGCAGCACGGACCCAACCCAGAAAAAGACTCAACAAGCTGGTCAGGAGGGCCAGCTCTGTCCTGGGCTGTCCTCTGGACTCTGTAGAGGAGGTGGCTGAGAGGAGGGTACTGACCAAATTCACATCCATCATGGATGACACCTCTCACCCTCTGCACCGGACTGTAGAGGAGCTGAGCAGCTCCTTCAGCAACCGACTAAGGCACCCCCAGTGCAAGAAGGAGCGCTACCGCAGATCGTTCATCCCCACCACCATCAGACTGTATAACTCCACTGTATAGTCCTACCGTGCAATATCGTTTTCCCAATGTGCAATATTGTTGTTTTTCAATACTCCTATCGTGCAATATCGTTTTTCCAATTTTTCAATACTCTCCCTGTCACTGTTTTTATTATTATTATTACTGCTATTATTATTATTCGATTTATTACTTATTTTTTTATTATTATTATTATTACTACCTATCTTTATGCCATTCTTGCCTGCATGCACTTGTCTTCTTGTTCAAACTGTCCCTACCTGGAGCTACTGTGACAAGTAAATTTCTCCTGTGTGAGATCAATAAAGTCTTATCTTATCTCTTATCTTATCTTATATATCATATCATGCGGCAGCAGCAAATGTAGCAGAAGACCTTCTAGAGGAAACACGTTGAAGGAATGAACCATTTCATCACCAACTGAAGCACCAGAGCAGAGGAAGAGTGAGGTCTTTCTTGTGCTCACCTGGTTCCCCCTGGACAGTGCTGTGATGCTGCAGAGGAGGGACACTCTACCTGACCCTACCTGATGTGCAGCAAAACCCAAATTTCCAGGATCAATAAAGTATCTCGCTCTCTCTCTAATGCTATTCTCCAATTTATGATATAATGTTGTAAAAACTCAATTTTGTGCAATATACGACCTTTAATCGCCATTCCTGGTCAACAGTATTTCCATGGAAAGACACAGGAGGCTGAGAAGTTACATAGTGCACCTTTAAATACCTTCGGCTTTGTCACTTTGAAATCCCTAAATATTTACACGGCACATATTTGGAGACATTTTGCATTTCTAGAAATATCAAACTGTCACCTTTGTTCCTTTACACCTCATAAATCCATAACAGCATTGCGGTGCATTCACAGCTTTACAACAAAGTCAAAAATATGTAAATCACGAGTATTCTCCTTCACTATCTCTAACCACCATCTCTCCTGTCACATCAACCTCTTTCTCTTCACAGCCTATAATTTGTACTGACGGTATTTGAACGCACTACGCTGTCAGCCTGAGTGAAGCCATGATTCACTTTAATGACTTATTACCTTCTTAAATACGCCTTATCTCTACAATCAACCATTTCAAAAGACTTAGGTTTTAAAATGAAAACTTCCTCACGTTGTAAAAACAAGCCTGAATATTGGGTCATACTTGGTGACAGCTGAAGTTGTTGTGTTACTTCGCAATACATTTGATGGACAGGGGTAATATTCCACAGAGTTAAGATGTCACCAGTGGAAGCAGCCTCGGGCAAAGTCAGAAATTCCCAAGTTATAATGTAACTCTTTGCCTCGACTGTGCGTTCAGTAATAAGACCATATTTTCACGCTTGAAGTGTTCTTGTAATAGTGAGTAATGAGTGTCAAAATCCAAATCGCTTCCAGCATTATCTTGGACAATATTGAATGTTTATCTGTGTATCTAAGGATTAAGAGAAACAGGTTGCACTAATACGTGATCCTTTGAGAAGATTGTGTAATTTTGACAGTGATGAGAAAAAGTGGTCCAAAGTTTTCGTTCTTTGTAATGATTTCAGATGTCTGAGCTCGTTTATATCATGTTTTTTGGACAATGTATTACTAAACTAACGTTGGCACGAATCGAGCATTTCAAACTAGACTTTGATACTAGATACTAGACTACAATCGACTCAATACGCAATACCAATTCAGGCAACATGATGATAATGAAAAACACTCTTTATTTAGACAATAGAATAGTACTTTCTTTTATATTTCCATGTGGCTTTATATCTGTGTAATCCTCAGTCAGCCACTTAGGTTCCACAGTGGTCCAAGGGCCTAGTCTATGTGTTCATATAGAGCAGGGGTGTCAAACTCATTCTGGTCCGGGGGCCGTATCCAACCTACTTTGATCCCAAAGGGGCCGGATCAGAAAACCCACGGCATATATACCCCAAAAATAGCAATAAGTCCAAATATTTGTGCAGAGAAATCTATTACAGAAGTCTTTTTTATTTGATGAACTCTTTCTTTTACAAAATAATATCATACTATGAACAACCTGAAACTATAAGAAAAATGCAATTTCAACACAACCGTACAGGTTTAGACTTAGACTTAGACAAACTTTATTGATCCACAAGGGAAATCGTTTTGGGTACGGTAGCTCACTCATCAAATATAATATACAATCTAAAACAGAGGGTAAAAGAACAAAAAAAACAAAAAAAAAAGATGGAATAGCAACCAAAGAGCAATAGACCTGTGTCAGAAGAGACACAATTATATACATAAGATAAGATAAGATAAGATAAGATAAGATAAACTTTATTGTCCCCGAGGGGAAATTTGTCTTGGGCTCACTGCCCGCAGCTTAAAAACAGTTATACACACACATACAGTACAGACAGATAACAGTCAGAACTCATCCCAGGATACATGTAAAGTGCCAAAAATATTGCACCAGCCCTAATCCACAATGGATAATGCACAAGCCCTATTGCACAGAACAATTATTGCACAATTCCTATTGCACAGGTAATTATTGCACGAGCCCTATTGCACAAACAATTATTGCAACATATAATATAAGGTGACTTAAGTGCGCTTTTGTTGTGCAGATTTGTTCAAGAGTGCAACAGAAGTGGGCACAAATGAAAGTTTATATCTGTTACTCTTAAAGTTATGCGCTCGATAGCGTCTGCCTGATGGAAGCAGTTCGTATTCCCCATGTAACAGGTGAGAAGGGTTCCCCACAATCCTTCTGGCCCGAGCGAGCACAGAGTCCTGAAAAATGTCCTGCAGAGAAGGGAACTCTCTCCTACCAATCACCTTCATGGCCTTATTTACAAGTTTTCCAAGTTTGGTTTTACACTGCACAGTTAAAGAACCAAACCAGGCGACCATACAGTAGCGTAACAGACTCTCCAACACAGCATTATAAAAACATGTCATAATTTTTGTGCCCACACCAAACAGCCTCAATCTCCTTAAAAAGTGGAGCCTCTGGGACAGTTTGGAGCAAAGAAAATCAACATGTGCATTCCATTTAAACAAACAGTCAATGTACACGCCCAAATATTTGAAGGATGCAACCTGCTCTATTTGTCTGCCCTCAATGACGACAGGATCATGGGTTTGCAGAGCTCGAGGATCAAACACCATCTCGAGCTCTGCAAACCCATGATCCTGTCGTCATTGAGGGCAGACAAATAGATATAAGATAATGATAATAAATACATATGTACAATCAGATTTAAATAGACAAGTAGTAATCAAATACAAAATACAGTATCAAATATGATCCAGCTGTATACAGTTGTAGGGAGTATTATCTGTTACATAAGGGTGAGTTGTTGTACAGTAGTAGGGAGTATAGTATGAATGCAATCCTGTATCTCTCACTGTTTGAGCGGAGCTGTAGGAGCCTGTTGGAGAATGAGCTCCTCTGTTTCCAATTCACCTCAGAGAACAAATAAGAATAAGTCAATTTTTCTTGGAAAAAATCCTGCACTTGGCGTCCACTTTTCTCATTTTTGACATTTGCTGATGAGGGTGTCAGAGTCAACAGTCAAAACGATAGTCCTGGGAGGCAGCCATGCACAGAGGCTGGAGATGCTGCTATGCTAAGCTGCGCAGAAAAAAGGCACAGAAAATTACCAATAGTTTAATACAAAATTAAAATATAATTAAAATATTTTAATAGACAATCAGCTGAGTCTTGGCAGGCCGGATCTGGCCCCCAGGCCGCATGTTTGAGACCCCTGATATAGACAGATTATTATTACTAACCTGACTGCAGGGGCGGCAGGTTAGGTCAGTTGGTAGAGCGCTTGCCTAGTGATCCAGGGGTTGGCGGTTCGAATCCCGCTCTTGATGGGTGGACCGCGTGTGATCCCAGCTCCCCCAGATGAGCGCTGCCGTTGGAAGAAAATGAATAAATGAATGAATGAATGACTGCAGAAAGAGACGCATCTAGACGCACTAGCTAATGATGTTGTCAGCGCACTAAAACAGTTTATCAGCATGTGATAAAAGTTATGCTGCTAAATGAACATTAGTGAATGAGATATGTCTTAATGGTCTATATGCGTTAAAAGCAGATGAGTGGGTAAATGACGAAGAAATTGCCCAATCTTCAGTGGCCAGACATCCACTCATACTTGACGGACACACCTAATGTCTGCCTGAATTTTACAAAACACTGACATGAACCAGAACATGACAGCAGCTCTTACTGTAGGCGACATGCGCAGTAGAGCGGGGAGTGATGTTAATCCCTCTACAGCTCTGGAAATAAATAAGAGACCACTGCATTTTTTTCATGAAATCAGCATCTCTACATGTATTACAGCCATTCCATTCCAGCATCTGTTGAATTCCAACACAAACACAAAGCTGAGCTACTTCAGTTCTTGCATCAGGAGTGGAATAAAGTCACCCAAGAACAATGTGAAAGACTTGTGGAGAGCATGCCAAGACGCATGAAAGCTGTGATTAAAAATAAGGGTTATTGCACCAAATATTGATTTCTGAACTCTTCTTTAGTGTAAACATTAGTATTATGTTGTTTTAAAATGAATTTGATCTTGTTTCTTTGCATTGTTTGAGGTCTGAAAACATGTATCTTTTTTGTTATTTTGACCATTTGTTATTTTCTGCAAATAATTGCTCTAAACGATAATATTTTTATTTGGAATTTGGGGGAAATGTTGTCAGTAGTTTATAGACTCAAACAAAAATGTTCCTTTTGCCCAAACACATACCTATAAGTAGTAAAATCAGAAAAAAATGTTCTGATACAGCTCAAGATCATTCTAAAGCGATTCAGGAAAGGTTCACTTCTGACCTGTGAATGTGACTTTATTAGTATCAGTACTTATTCAAATGAATATCTAGTTTCAACACTAGTGTAAGTATCAATTAGCATCTGATTTTCAATACATTTGATAATTCTAGCAAACCTATTTGCTGTTTGAACTACTGGTAGTGTGGCAACTTTGAAATTTCTACGGTAAACTGCAGCAAAGAGAGGAAAGAGGGTTACTGTACATACATGTGTCATATTTACAGAACTAGCAAACTACATTGTTTTATTAGTTTGTCAAATTGCCACAGGAGTAAATTCAATTGCATACTTGTTAAAATTGTTACAAAAGTAGATTCAGATGTAGTAAAATGTGACATTATTATTCTAAGTCTTGGTATTATAATTTAAAGAGTTCAAAACATGCACATCTAAAAATCAGTTACATTTTCTGTTGTAAGAAGTACAAGAAGACTGATGTAATCCTCATTCAGGTCAAAATATTCTCACGCAAAGTCCACAATTCACCTAATGAAGAGATTAATATTGTGCGTGATCAAAGTATCTCACAATCACCGTAATGCCACTAGCACTTTCTATAATTCATCCACGCTAAGTTGACTTTGATTTTGACAGCTGACAGCCAATTGTGTAAATAGAACTGACTTATTTATGACACACTGCTTACATAAACTGTCTTTTGTTCCAGTTTTCATCTCATCCGGGCTGGAATCACTTCTCCTTTCTGAAGATCTTGCCTATTTTCGTGGGGCGGGATCATGTGACAATGCTAAACGCTGCTAATCCAGGCCCCGGGCTGCAGACTACAGCAATACAAATCTGCAGCTGTCTTAATGAGCCCATTTCCCAAACAAGAGACGCTCAGAGAAAGGAAAGAGGAGAGAGGACGGGGGAGAGAGGACGGCTATCAGCTCTTGTCCTGCATGGGCAGAGTTAGAAATGTGAAATAAGTCGATTTTTATAGGAAGATGTTTTATTTTTTAACAATATTATTATAGTACGTATGGTTCTGACTCACCTTTAGAAAGAAAAAAAAAATATATTGTTAAAAAAAAGTAAAAAGGTGCTTCCATTGGCTCGTTAGTCTTTATGACTTTAAAGGGATATGCCACCCCCAGGTCAAATTTGGGCATCTCCCCACAGTCCAGAGACTAAAATAAGTGGTGGAAAGCATTTTCCTGGTCACCCAGCCATTGTCCGAGTCTGTCGCCACTGACCGCCGCGGTAACTGGTGCTCCTCCGCCTTAGACTGGAGTCTAACGTAGCCAGAGAAAGATTTCGGCCAAAAGGAATTAATTTGCTCGATGCGTTTCCCAATTACTTTGTGTGTAGTGCGCATTCATATCGAGTGCAAATAAATGTGCAAATCAACACGGAGAGCTTGCCTTGGTCATTTTGGGTGGGAACTATTTTCCAGTGCGTAAGAATACAGCCGTATCACGCAGTACGCTACCAGGGGAATCCCAGTTACGCACCGGGAAGGGAGTTCCCCTGTTGCACAACGTGGTGCGTGATACGACTGTATTCTTACGCACTGGAAAATAGTTCCCACCCAAAATGACCAAGGCAAGCTCTCCGTGTTGATTTGCACATTTATTTGCACTCGATATGAATGCGCACTACACACAAAGTAATTGGGAAACGCATCGAGCAAATTAATTCCTTTTGGCCGAAATCTTTCTCTGGCTACGTTAGACTCCAGTCTAAGGCGGAGGAGCACCAGTTACCGCGGCGGTCAGTGGCGACAGACTCGGACAATGGCTGGGTGAGCAGGAAAACGCTTTCCACCACTTATTTTAGTCTCTGGACTGTGGGGAGATGCCCAAATTTGACCTGGGGGTGGCATATCCCTTTAAGCAAAATCGATTTTTTTGAGCTTCTTACCATGTTATAATGTTGTTCCCCTTTCCAAAACAAGCCTGAAGAGGTTTTTTAGCGATCTCTCCCAGGCCCTCTCTGATCCCTCCCTACAGTTTGCTGTGAGATTGTGTCCAAAGCTCAGCCCACAAACCAATGCCGTCCATGCTCCCACTCGACAACTCTCCATGATACAAAAGCATGACACAAAACTGTACACACAACTTGACAAATACAATGCTAATGCAATGTTAACATGCAGTTTTCAGTGAATATATCATTTTCAACACAATAAGTCAAAGTCAAAGTGTACTTTGTCAATTCATGTTACAGGCATTACACAGAGGACTGAAATTGCTTTTCACCAGACACCAAATGTGCAATTTAAACTAAAAACTAAAAACACGCACACACACACACACACAGCTAGACTCATGGACATGAAGTGTACACAGACATCAACAATAAATAGCCATAAGACAAACAGGTAAACATATACTCTTCAACAAGAAGAAAAGTTTGAGGTAGATTCTTCTTGGTAGCTGGTGTAGGTAAAAATTAAATGTGCAATATGTAAGGTGCAATAAGTGAAGGTGCAATTTGTAAAGTGCAAGAGTGCTGAAAGCTGCATGGACACCAGTGTGTGTGTAAGATTGTTTTTGGATGTCAGTAACATGTTCATGGAATGTTCATGGAATTTTCTTCAGTGTGTTGATTAGCCTGATTAGCCTGGAAAGAAGCTGTAACAAAACATGTTACAACAATGCTAAAAACTGTAATAAAACATGGTGATCTAAATATGTTACGTTAAAACCACATAGTAAAATGCCTTTAAATCCTAATTGGATATACAGAGAAAGTGGTTAATACTGTTGCACACTGAGAGAAACTGTGAACTTATTGTGACAAAACCTTGGTAATGGTGACATTTTCCACCTTCAAGGCACTCAAAGCACTTTACATCAAGGAAACACTCAACCATTCACTCACACATTCATACACCAATGGGAGCAATGTGGGTTAAGTGTCTTGCCCAAGGACACAACGACAGCATTCATCTGTGGGAGGCGGAATCACACCGCCAACCTCTGCGTCAGCGGATCTGACCGCTCATGCATCAAGCAATGATGTTTTATGTCGAGATTCGAACCGCCAACCGTCGTATCTGTGAACAAAAACTCTACCAACTGATGATGGAAGGAATTTGTTTGATTTGTTTAATTTTGAGTTTGATTAAAACTCAGCGGATGTGGTATATTCTTATTTGTAAATGGGTCCACTTTACCTGTTTAGTACTCGATCTTTAAGTAGGCCAAAGGATGAGGCACTTGAGAGATACTTCACAGTCAAATGAACAAAGTTTGTCTGTCTCACGCCTGACCAGCCCCTCTCCAAATGCACAAAGATTTTCTGTGTCCCTCAGTGACCACCCTGGACTACCGCACGGCTTTGGACCTTTTGATTATATATTATGAGTCCTAATTGTGTCTGACCCGACCGCCGCTGGATCACTTCATGTGGGAGGAGATTTTGGAACATCTTGCCTGGCTGTGACCTCTACCTTCACAGGACGGTTGGGGACAGGTCTCAAGTTCATTCTGTCCCTGGGTGGTACAGGTGTAGGCTTACCTCCACCTGTCCTCCTGGGCCAGGCTCTCCCTTCACCCCTCGCCCTCCGGCTCCTCCGCGGGACTACTTAACATACCCCAGTGATCTCGGCTTACAGGCTTAAACAAGACACAGGTATTGTTTACAAACACAGACGGCACTGCTTTGAGTCATGGGAGCTTCGGTGGATGGATATCTGTGAGGGAACAGCTGTTTTTCCTGTCTGGGATAGTGACAACATTTAGCAAATCAGCACAAAGCAAAGATAAATAGAATAGACTTAGACTTAGGCTGCATCCCATTTCTCTGTCTTACCCATTCGTCTTACCCCTACCCCTTGGTTTTGCGTGGTCATGTGAGGGTAAGGGGTGTCCTGATTCTAATTTTGATCAAGGGCAAGGGCCACGACCGAGGGCTACATACCCCTTGAAATGAAGTAAGCTCTCGACCAGACTTGAAACGAAGGGGTACGTCTACAAGCTCTGGCAGGTTTTGGGATCAGGATGGCAGCGTCACATCGACCAGCCAAGGAGTCTCATAAATGTATTTTCAGCAGTTGTAATTATCGATTAACAGTTTAGCAGGTTTACAATTATGACGCTTATGTTCTACGTTACTTTTAGAAAACTATTTTTGAGGTTTTAATTGTAGTGATGTCTGTTTAGCCGATGTTATAGTTTTCATTGAACTTTCACGCATAAACAAGCTAGTTTTTTTGTTGAGTTGAGGTACCCGATAATCCTTGACATTTGTTTACGTTTGTTTGCGTCAGTTGTTGTCGCCTCTGTAGACGTAGCAGCCAGGTAGAGGCAAGGGATGATGACGCAAACGGTAATCGATTGGCGTCCCATTTCTTAGGGGAACATTCGTAGGCTCGGTATCGAAGGGCAAGACAAAGACATAGATAAAGGGGTAGGGGAAGGGGTAAGACAGAGAAATGGGACGCAGACTTAGACTTGGACTTAGACAAACTTTAATGATCCACAAAGGAAATTATTTGGATACAGTAGCCCACACATCACAATATAATATATAACAAAGAGTAACAAAAAATACAGTGGTACCTCACCTTACGAAATTAATTCATTCCAGAAGTGGTTTCGTAATGTGAATTTTTCGTAAGTTGAGTAGCTATTTCAATGGAAAAGGCCTGATTCGTTCCAAGGTTGTTTTTTTTTATAGTGTAACTTTTTTTTTTTTAATAGTGTATAATTGGTTCTGCGTCCTGATTGGCTAAGAGACTAGACCAGGACTAAACGTGGACTAAACTAGGTCTAGACCAGAACTAAACCAGGTCTAGACCAGGTCTAAACCTGGATTGGACCTGGACTAAACCAGGACTGGACCAGGTCTAGACCTGGACTAAACCAGGATTAAACTACCACGTGCCGCTCTTTGCTGGTTTCGTGTGGCTGGTTTGTGGCTCGGGCTCTAGAGGACGCGGTCCGGGCGCCGCGGTTCTATCTCGTGCTCGCAGCCGCGGTGCCGGTTGTGCAGACCAGGACTAGGGGTGCTCCTCGCGCGGTGCGTGCTGGTGCGTGCTGGTGCGTGCTCCTCCCGCGGTGCTGTGCTCCTTGTCTCCATGCTGCTTCCGGAGTCGTGTCTCCCCCCACGCTTCACTATTTAATACATTTTGTTGAAAATCTTGCGTGTTTGGCGCTAGAGCTAAGAGGCCGAGAAAGGTGCTTTTTGAGCGGGGATAACAGCGGGGCGTGCATCTGAGCGCGCATTATTCGAATTTTTGAGATTTCGCGTTTCGTAACTTGAATTTTCTTTCGTATCTAGAGACCAAAATTTTACGTGAAGGCGTTTCGTAACTTGGATTTTTCGTATGTAGGGTCTTTCGTAAGGTGAGGTACCACTGTAGATGGTTTAGCAAAAATATAGCAAGAGACAGGGACATAAGACATTCATTCATTCATATTTTCATTAATTTTCTTCCGCAGTTGGTAGAGCGTTTGTCCACTGATCGAAAGGTTGGCAGTTCGAATCCCGCTCTCGACATAACATCGTTGGTTGAGCGGTCGGATTCACTGACCCACAGGTTGGCGGTATGATTCCAGCTCCCACAGATGAGTGCTTGGGCAAGACACTTAACCCCACCTCACCCCCAGTGTATTCGTACACTGGTAGAGAGCCCCCATGACAGAAGATACACCCACCACCCACAGGAGGATCCATGGAGGCCGGTGCGAGATCTGGGTGGCAGATCTGTTTGGACTGCTATCCCCGTGACCGGAACTCGGAAAGTGGCTTAAATGTCCCACAGTATGGCATTAAACGTGGAGAAAAGCAGGTGGCACCACAATGGAGGCCAAGATACAGGTCAGATCTGTGGAGAGGTGAAGATGCATGTTTTTCTAAGTATTTTTTGAACAAATCAGTTTAAAGGTTCAATAGTGCGCTATTTTCTGACCTATGTTCTAATGTTGTTTCCTCATCACAAACAAACCTGGAGTTGTGTTTTGTTTCATACACATATTTAAGACTCAAACCTTTCATATTTAGGATGAGTTCCACCTTGTGATGTCACATGGTAATAAAGAAAGCGCTCCACTGTGTTTTTAAACTCCACACACCTTCATTTAGGTGATTTCAGTCCTGGAATTGTCAACCAACACTGAACTAAAGGTAAAAGGTAGCTGTTAACGAAATTAAAACTACCACTTCAAGACATCATAAGGTGGAACAAGATATTTTGAGCTTTGGAGATGTAGACCCTTTTATTACCATAAGAAATAATAAAAGGGTTACTCAAACATTTGTGAATGAAACAAAACACAACTCTAGGTATGTTTTTGAGGAGGTAACAACATTATTATAAATGTCAGTTTTCCATAATATATGACCTTCTTATCAAACTCCATGGTGACAAGCAAGTGCCGAACTCTCACCAGAAAGTTACATAGTGCATCTATAAAAATTATGCATAACAGTGTGGCTAATTATTAGGGCTGTCAGTTTAATGTGTTAATCATATTAATTAATTACACTGTAAATGAACACGTTATAAAAAAATAATGCAATTAATTATGAGCGGCAATTCAATGCGCACACATTTTAAATTTGGCATGCGGCGAGCAAATCGCTGCCAGGGCCTTTGAACGGCAAGTTTATTTATAAAAAGAACGAAGACGGGACGATCAACAAGAACGCCGTGATTTGGAGATTTTGTCAAAAAGAATTTTCCGATCACCAAAGCTGCTCCAGCCTGACGGATCATTTGAACGATAAACACGTCCGGACAAGTTCCATTGTTACCGGTGTGAGCACACTTCACCAAACCACCAAACCACCAAACCACGCTCGCAGAATTTGGGAAACGAATGAGCAAAGCGACCACAGAAAAACTGACTTAATCGCAAAGTGGGTTGCCTCTGCCTCTCAATCTCTATCTCTCTCATGAGATTAAAATGCGATTAATTAGATTAATTCATTAAAAATCCCATAATTAATTAGATTTTTAAAAAAATCACCTGACAGCACTACAAATTACACTATAACAATTACACTCTACGTTAATTGTTCATTACATATGCTTTCCTGACACTATTAGCCTTTATAAGATGATATTAATTGATTACAGATTACAAACTTCACCTTGAGTTAATCACCACAAACAGATGTTGTGTTAAAATATTTTATGCCACAAACATCAATTACAAGACTGACCTTTCACATTACTGCACTTCTTAATAACAGCAGTGTTTAGCTTGTCACAATGCCAGAAACGTGAAGCGTTGAAATGATTTTCCTTTGCCCCGGTTTCTTATAAAGCCATCGTTCATAATGTCTTTAAAGTGGCTGCATTATCTGTAGATGTGTTTCCAGTGATGCGTCTCGGACTCTTCGAGGATGCATACATTCTCACACGTTTTTGCCATCTGGTACAATAGTGTGTCAAGTCCTCCGCTCTAATCCTGTTAATGATGAGGAATAACACAGAAAGACAAAGAGGCATTTTTCCGACCACAGCAGAAGCCAAAGTGCTGTAAGCCGCTACATCTGCTGCGTCTGGTTCAGGAGAGGCTACGCTCATACCACATACATGCTAGCATAGAACTCTAGAGCCATGTGTAACCGCCGAGTGGAAAATGTGGTGGCCATCTTGTGTGGGTAGAAATAAACTAAATTAAAGTGACAGTGATCTTGTCTTGTTTAAATTAAAGTGACAAATCATAATTAATCACTATTTCTTATCAGTGCAACTGTGAGAATGAATTTTCACTCAAATCTTCAGACTAAATTTTGACTAAAGCCAGAACTAAACCTGGATTTTTAGATCAGGACTAAACCAGGACTGGAATAGAACCAAAGTAAGGCTGCGTCCCATTACTCTGTCTTATCTGTTGCCCTTCCCCTTTATTTATGTGTTATGTCTTTGTCTTGCCCCTTGATACCGAGCTGAGAGGGCTCGGGGTACGAATGTTCCCCTAAGAAATGGGACACCACTCGATTACCATTTGCGTCATCATCCCTTGCCTCTACCTGGCTACGTCTACAGAGGCGACAACAACAAACGCAAACAAAAGTAAACAAATGTCAAGGATTATCGGGTACCTCAGCACGACAAAAAAAAATAGCTTGTTTATGCATGAAAGTTCGATGAAAACGATTACGTCGGCTAAACAGACATCGCTACAATTAACAACAGTTCACTAAAACTAACGTAGAACATAAGCGTCATAAGTGTAAACCTGCTAAACTGTTAATCGATAATTACAACTGCTGAAAATACATTTATGAGACTCCTTGGCTGGTCGAGGTGACGCTGCCATCCTGATCCCAAAACCTGCCTGAGCTTGTAGGCGTACCCCTTCGTTTCAAGTCTGGTCGAGAGCTTACTTCAT